>OMKZ01053114.1:0-15000 GCA_900302535.1 Neoniphon sammara
TCTCATCTTAAGTTGTTGCCTTTTCTTTGCTTTCATTTCCTTTCTCCTGTCCTGTCCTTTCCTCTTTCTTTTCATTTCATTTCTTCTCTTTTCTCCTCTCTTGCTTCCTTGCTCCTCTACTGTCTGGCCTTCTCTCCCCCTTATTTCCTCTACTTTTATCTCCCCATCTTCTAATCTATTCTATTCTATTCTATTCTATTCTGTTCTATTATATTCTATTCTATAGGTCATATAATTACAATACAAACAAATAGAAAGTAGGGCATTTCTATTTCCGGCACCAGGCATCATGTTGGGCCACCAACTGCCCCTAAATTCCTCTGGGCAATGGTGAAGAGGGTGTGTGTGATATTTTTAGTCTTAATAGCGGGCTACTAAATATACGACCAGAACACCCGGCCCAGATGTTCATGGTGCTGCAGACTGGAGAGTTTGGTTCCTCCTCCACAGCTCAAAGTTGCAAAGCAAGGCATTAACACTGCTGGGGGTGAAGGTTTGATTTCCTTCCTTCCACCAGCACACTGGGTGGTGGAGTTGAACAGAGAGGCCCTATTCAGACGGGGTTTGTTTTACATGGTAAGTTGGGGTCTCTTTGATGTTAGTCTGAATAAGTCATGTAACTTTTACAGACTTTTTACAGACTGAACATTCCTGTGCTTGTAAAGATTATGGTGTCTTTTACCTCCTATAACATGCCTTGTAAAAGAATCCCAGGTAATAGGAATCGTGAACTGACATGTTGGTACAGTCCCTATACGTCCTCAAACATCAGTTCAGTCTCTAAAAGCCTCCTTAGCTGAGAGATATTTGTGAGAAACTGCTAAAACAAATGGCCTCTGATAGCGGCGGCCTGGTGGCTCACCTGGTACAGCGTGTACCACGAAGTGTTGAGGCTGAGTCCTGCAGCAGCCTGGGTTCAATTCAGGCCCTGGCTCTCTCTGCTGCATGTCGTCCTCTCTCTTTGCCCCGTGTTTCCTGTCTCTCTCTGCACTGTACATACAGTATGAAGCACAAATGCTCACAGAATAGTCTTTAAAAACTGGCCTCTGAATGCACACCAAACTGATATGGCAACATTAAACTGCCAGACTTTCTAATGGAGTCTCTGTAACGAGATGACGTCATCTTTTAGGCTTCCAACTTTTAACTAACCAAAACTGAATATTTAAATGTTGGGTACACACAGACACGCCTGCAAGCGACAGATTCCAGGAGACAAGCGACTAAAGACGAGAGCAACACACAGTCAGAGCAGAAGAGATTTTGTCATTCATGACATGCAAGATGAGAGTTTTCAACAGCAAATTTGAGAAGTCGCAATCAAGTTATACTTGTATTAGAAAAATACATTCACTTTCATCCGCTTAATAAAGGCAAAAAATGAAATGAGAGCCAAATTTAAATAAACAAATATGCATGGTTGGTTTCTTATGTCATGATATTTTATGTTTTGTTATGAGATGCTATGTCATGTTTTTATGATGTGTTATGTTTGTTATGCTTTGTTATGTCACGTTACGTCATGTCAGACTTTGTCATATTGTGTCATGCTGTTGAGTTATTTTTGTTATGGTTTGTCATCATGTGCAACAGTAACTGTGTAAGTGAGTGAATCTGAAACAATTACTTCAAAATTTAATGTTTGGTCCCAAAAAAAGTAAAGTTGCCACACAAGTGGATCATATATAATTTTGTGGAACATAGGGGAATCATTTTTGTTGATATGAAATCCAAACCCAGTTACATTCTTTGATTTTTATAACACATAAAAATAGTTACTACTATTTACCTTAGTGGAGAAGCTATTACTCCCAGTTTTCACTGTGTTTTATGTGTGTGTGTGTGTGTGTGTTTATGGATCTTCCAGTCCAAAGATGAGGGTGTCCTACGTAGTTTTTTCCTCCAGAGCAGCGGTGATACTGCCCCTGACTGGAGACAGGTACGTTTCTCTCACACATTAACTCAGAATCCGGCCTCTTATCTCTTGTTTCGGTGTTTGTTTAAACTGTGTTTGTGTTTGTTCTCGCTCTCTGCAGGTCTGAGATAGACGAGGGTTTGAAACAGCTGAGCCAGATCAGACCCGCGGGTGAAACTTACATGCACGAAGGCATGAAAGCGGTAGGCACTTTGGTCTCAAGGCCTGTAGCTCCTCTGCTGTCCTTTGATCTGTGTAACAACATTATGATCAGTTTCCAGAAGCAATATTACTACAAGCACGGGCTGTCACATATTCATTTTCTGAGACAGCAACTTCTATGGAAGATCCACTCTAGAAGTCAGTCAACTTAAAAATGAACAAACAAAACAAAAATTAAATTCAATGTCAGAGTTTGCACTAAAAGACCCACCCTAAAACACTTCAACACTGTTATAAACATCTGTTGGTGATGCATGCTGCGTTTCATCATAATGGACCAGAATGCAATGCAGCCACAAGGCAGGTTGTGTTTATATCATAGACATACTCTGGGGATTGTCAAAAGGCATTCTGGGAAATGTAGAAAATCATGAAATGAATTAGAATTAAATGGAGAATATTGAGGGAAAATGAGTGCACCACAGAAGTAAATTACAACAATTCCATAAGTCAAAAAATGACTCATGGAATGCACTGATAGGTTGATGATATATAACAGTGTAAAAGTGGATGAAATTTTCCTTTAAAGGCACACAATGTAAAACTGAAGGTCGGTCGTAGTGAGAGCTGTTTAGACTCAACTGACCAAAAAAAAAAGAAAAAAAAAAAGCGTTGAGTAAGGCCGTGGATGTTTTTGTCCATATCTCTGCAATGAAGCATCCAGTTTGTTCATATTAGGTATCAAAATTTTTGGCACCTTCTTCTGATTCTAATGAGGGCAAGCATCATGTGACCTCTAGTCAAAATTTTTGGTGTGTTCCTTTGATGATAAGCAATATGCTTTAAGAACGTAGTTTATCAGTGAGTCAGGCCAATGATGAGAACCATGTAGACTCAACATTGATTGTGTATTGCTCTTAAAACCTTCTGTTTCTTGCTCAGTTTTTTTTTTATTTTCAGCTGACAGTACCCAGCCCTCCTCCAACGACACAGAGTAAAATACGATGAATGAGCTAAAGATAAAGAAAACATAAACATGATGCCATGATTCTCATAAACAGGAGCACAATGTGTGTGAGCTCCACTGACTTCTCTGCCATCATTTGTCCGTCAGGTGTTGGAACAGATGACGGCACAAACCTCGAGGTCGTCCAGCATCATCATCGCTCTGACTGACGGCAAACTTGAGATTTACCCTTATGAACTGACTGTACAGGAGGTAACACACACACACACACACACACACACAGACACACACACACACACAATGAAATGACGAAAACAGGTCACAAAAATGCTCTTTATGACCAACAACGGACAACAACTCTGTGTGTGTGTGTGTGTGTGTGTGTGTGTGCGCGCGCTCTTAATGATGTATAGGAACTTTTTATTTTCAGCCAACCACCACAGCACTGACTGTTTGTCACCTGGCCTTGGAGCAGCTTAGTGATGCTCAGATTGATTTAAAAGCTTTTGAGCACCATGGAAATGAAAATGAGAATGAAGGTTGTTTAGCTGTGGATGGGCCAAAATAGGTTCATTTTCCCCTAAAGGAATACTGCAGCGTTTTGGGCAAAGTACTCTTTTTCTGGCTTACCCAGACTGAGACAAGATGTTTGATACCATTTTCACCTCTGTACGTCCACTGGTTTGATTCCTATAGGTGGCATTTCATGTTAGCTTAGCATAAAGACTTGAAGTCCACAGGAGTCATTAGCCTAGCTCTGTCAAAGTGAAAAAATAAACCTTACAGCAACTCTGAAACTGTCTTATTTACACATTGTTTCATGTGTATTTGAAATACACTTCTAGGATTTTTTTTTTTAAATGAGTCGTTTTAGGAGAAGTTAGAAGTTACTTTTCATCGCTGTACACAAAAATGAAGACAGACTGTGAAACATTGATGAAACTGGGTAGGATGAATATTGCTCAGTCCACTCTTCACCGAAAACCCTGTTTAAACGGTCATTCTTTCTCTTGAAATTTTTGGATAATGACATTTTCTCTAATTAGATGTCAGGTTAACAATTCATTAACTTCTCCCTCACGCCGGCTGCACCCATGCTGTCTGTCTCTCTTAACCCCGCTGCAATAAGTGCCAGCCAAACAACAAACGAGCCTTCTCAAAGCCGGGACGTAGCTACGTGCCACAGGGCAAGGAGACATTGTTTGTGATTTGAAATCCAGGCAGGTCTGAATCAGACTGAAATATGTCAGATGATTAGAGTAAGTAGCCTAGGCCTCAGCCTCATTGTTAGGTGGTGCAATATCACGCATAAAAAGTCATAATTCATTCATTCATAATATTATCAACCATTGGTGTCTGCTCTAGTTGTCTAATGTATAAAAATCTACCTCTCTTTCATTCAATAACTTAAGAAGGTCCTAATAAACTGGCCCACCGCCGAATGGTGGGCCAGGGACAAAAAAATTGTCCCTTGGCCAGACTTACTTGCCTATCTAGTCTTTACAAATTTGGACCTCACTATAATTTTCATCTTTCATGGCCGTGATTGCAGCTGCATATTGCACTAAAATTGATGTAGCAAAACCTCATTGCCACAACCAAACACTTAAACCTAATAATTTAATGCAGCAAATTTAAATTATATTCTTCTAAATTGTATCTACGTGGTTTCAGCATGTGATCCTGAAACTCCTTATTATTACCAGACCTTCTCTGGTGATAATAACTAATGTAAACCACAGAGGGCTTCCTCAGTGGAAAGATCCAGGAATTGAATATATGTTGTGCTTCTCAGGCGGACAAAGCCAGAGGATACGGAGCCAGAGTTTACTGTGTGGGGGTCATGGGCTTCGACCACAAACAGGTAGGATGAACTGTTGTATCACTTTTCTCTTCACTTTCACTTATTTACTTCAGATTCCCATTTAGGCCTTTACTCTTTGCCTAGTCTTCTATTTATATTTGTTATGGAAACTGTGTGTGGCCCTTTTACTCAAAAATAAGCTATAAAATGTACTCTTTAATTAATTATTAAATGGTGCAGGAGGAAATAGTCGTGGCTTTTGCTAGATTGGAGGTGAGGTTTTCTTTTATTTTTTCCTGTTGTCAAATATGTCACATGCATTCTGGGAAATTGAGAGATTGACACGAGGGAGACTGAAGAGAGACTGAAATAATAGGCTACCTGAAATAATAAAATGAAATATCAATAAAAGTTAAGAGAGTAGAGATTATTGATCCGACTTCCATGCTGACTCAAAATAAAACTCTTTTATTTATATTATTTATTTTTATTTATTTCATACTCAAGCTGTATGCTCTAACCCTAACCCGTGAACAGATGCGTTATGAGCTCCTCATAGCCAACACAAAACCGTATAAGAGAAGCTTTATTTGAATGGAAGTCAATGGAGAAGATGACTTACCACCCTGAACAAACTATTTTCAAGGAGACATTTTGTTAGATCTTCATCTTCAACATATTTGCCGTTACAAAATTCATCTTTGAATGTAAAGAAAACTAACTTTTATGAGGTGAGTTGCCGTGGTGAGGTTTGCAGAAAATGGGATTAATTGACTGCGCTACATTTAGTTTGACAGCTTTTCGAATACCGATGCCAACTGCTGAAAAACTGGGAAGGATTTAGATGACTTCCAGGTTTGCTTTGATTGGCTTAAAACGGTTTGGGTCATCTCAGCCAGTTCTTACTGATTCTTGCGGTTTCCCTGTAGTCCAGGATCAGGCCATAGACTGTGTATATCTTTATATACCCAGTCTATGGGTCAGATCCTCTCTGGCCAGGTGGTCGATCTGTTCCACACTGAGCCAACAAACTCCAGCTAATCCCAACATTACAAAAGTCACCACCTGGCTTTAAAATTCATAAAGTTACAGAAATAACAGCTATCTGGTGCAGACACCACAGAAGAAGAACGGAATGGACGCACCAATGTAAAACAATGACATTTTGGAGAACCACTGGTTCACTGCGTTGTGCTCAGAGTTAGTAGCAGTGTGACATTTGATCATTTCTCCATCTAAATTAAAATAATCTTTTGCTTATCTGAGGCCTCACAGTCATTGCTAATGACCATTTGGAGGCAGTGAGCTTCAGAGGAAGTAATTATGGCTGTTGAGAAACATAAATGCTGCATTTGAAGTGGTTCTGTCCCAGTCCTCCACCCTCCATAAACCCCACTTCACTGCTGTGTGGTTTACAGTTGTTGCAGTGGTTAAAGTCCCCCACCTTGAATTTTTTTGTATTTCTCTTTTATTAGAAAAGCATGTGAAAACCGTGTGAGTGTGTGTGTGTGTGTGCCTGCCTGCATATGCATGTGTGTGTGTGTGTGTGTCTGCATCTGCTACATATAGACAGATGAACACATGCATGCACACAGAAAAGCCAATTGTATATGTCAAGTCTAAAAAAAAATCAATGCAAGTGTTATGTTGCTTATTGCTTTAAAAGTGACAACACACAGGCAACACTTTCAGGCAATGGAGACAAGCAACATTGCCTTCAGTTTGGCTGGAAGTTGGCTGCATATGGGCAAAACAGTAAAGAAAAAAACTGTCGATAAGGAGCAAATAACTGACTCCACGTGAGGCGACACAACTTGACTACAGTTCAGTACCTGTGACTAATGTGTCTTGTTAAATTCTAATAAAACCAGAGAAAAGACTGTGAACCACTGCTGTCATGTTAAAACTTTTTAAATCTAATTTTCATTTGTCAGTTTGACTTTGTTACTCAGTTGAAGGATTCATCAGTGTCTAACAAGGTCTGTGAGCTTTCCAGGTCTGTCAATTTTGAATGAAAAAATGCAGGCCCCTTGTCTTGTTTCTTTCTTCACGGTTAATTTTATCACAAGGACCTCTGTTTTATCCATATATGCATTTTTTATTTGGTTAGGGATTTATCCATGCTAGCAAGTAGCTTTACTATGAAGTCCAGCAACCAGAAATATAAAAAGGGCAAAAATGGGCAGGGCAAATAGGGTGGGTAATGATTCAAAACTTAAGATTTGATAGCACCAAGCAAAAAAGAAAAAAAAAAAAGAAAAAAAAAGTTTAAGCTGAAAAATGTTTAAAACCTGACAGCAGCAACATGTTACTGCAACTCTTCCCTCAGACGTGCCTTAATGAAATCAAATATGTTGTTTACATGGGCTCTGCCTTGCATTATTATCCTAATCTCATTATAATCCCTTGGCTGTTCATAGCAAAATTGCCCGACTGCATTGCTTCCAGTTGCGTAAACCATGGCCTCAGTGCCACCAAACATCAGCTCTTATAGTAGACGGATGTGAGTGATCCGCTGCCCGCTGACCAGCAGTATACTCTGTGGTCGGAGGAGGAAGTGATTACATCATGCTCTAATTGGATAGTGCCAGACAAGCTTCCTTTTCTGCTGTCGTTGAAAAAGGAGATGAAAGCCCTGGGAAGCTGCCAAAAAAAAGCTCCTTGAAACAGTCTCTGCCTCCACAAACGCTGCAACAGAACAGAACTGAAAACAGAAACACGACCTCTGAAGCAGCGCTAATGCAGAAATGCAGAAACACTCAAACTGAGGGACAGTGGGAAAAACACGTCCAACGTGGTGCAATTTAATTTTGTTTGAAATGTGTCTGCAATGTAAATCTAACACCCTTGCCTCTATACTGCAATAAATAAATAAATAAAAAATCCTTCTCACCCCACCAGTTAGGTGTCTGGGGATTTGAATCTTTGGCTCAACAGAGATTCAGTTTGATTCCTGATTCATTAGTCGGTGATTCGATTGGGAAGAATGATTTTTTCTTTTTTGGAACGAATCTGGAGCGATTTTGGAACGAATTTCTTTGGCAATGTACAGGTTTAGTTTCATTTAGTTTAGTTGCACAATGACAGAACATGAAAACAAAACAATGAAAACAATACTGAAAATACACTGACACATTAACATACAGTAGTACCCTTGTTTTATAAAGCCAAAATGGGTCAAGTCTTGGTTTATTTCTAAAGAGACACCAGGTCAGTCCTATGTTTCTCTTTCGCAGTTTTCAGCCTGTGAGTGCTGTTAAAGATCCATTCCAGGCATTGATTAAACCCTTAAAAACTCCTCCCTATTCAGCAAAACTACATCCTGAGAAGTTTTTTCCATGAAAAAAAAAATCCTTTATGCCTCAAAATGGCTTAAATGAAGTAGTAGTAATTTAGTAATAGTAATTAGTAATTTTTTTTAATGTACTGTATGTTTTTTTTTTATTTTTGTCCCAGCTTGCTGAGATAGCAGACAGCAAAGACCAAGTCTTCCCAGTGTTGTCCGGTTTCCACGCTCTCAGAGACATTGTTGACTCGGTAAGGTTAGATCACATCACATAACACTGTGCAAATAAGTTACTGTACACACACACACACACACACACACACACACACACACACACACACAATCAAATGGATGTTACACAGTACAAACAGTATTGCATCCTGAGCTGCTGTCGGTCTGTTTTTCCACGCAGGTCCTGAAGCAGTCATGCACCGAAATATTTAGAATCGAGCCGTCGAGTGTTTGTGTGAATGGTAAGATCGTGTTTCATCCACTGTCTGTTGCATAAACCAACAAACAACTGTGGGTAACTATAAATTATGCTGTTAAAAGAATAATGTCATGCAGCTTTTTGTATTTATTCTGATTATAAATGATAAAATTGTCTCTTATGTGGCTTAAACCATGAATCATCATGTTCCGTCATCTGTAGTTTCTATTGAATTTAAGAGAGTGTTAATTATTGTCATGAAAACAGCCCATAATTTCCGTCTCTCTCTCTCTGTCATGTGTCTCAGAGTCGTTCAACATTGTGTTGAGGGGAAGCGGCTTCAGCGGATCCAAGAGGACTGAAGGCGCACTCTGCTCCCTCACCGTTGACCAAAAGACCTACAGTCAGTCCCAAAATCTATGTGACAGTAACACACTCAGGACTTACACACTTATGACTACAGTCGGGCTTTTTGAAGGGTTTTTGAAGACTGATAGTGAAATTTGCGCAGAGTTATTTTTCATTTTAGTGTCTTACATCTAAGATGCCCAGCGCTCTATGCGATTACAAGACACTGTCAAAAATACAAGTGTAGCTGTGATGCTGTAAGACCTGCAAGACATGCAAATAAAAACAAAATAATACATTGCTAATTAAATCCATACAGTATGTACACAGATGTATGAAAGCACACAAATAGCACCAGTCATAGGAGCCAAATGCCAAATTTCATTACACTGCTACATATTAAATATATGTCTTCGCTAAACAAAAAGTGTGTAAACAGCCACTCCACCTTCACCATTTCATCAGACCAGAGCGACTGAGGTTCTCTGTTCTGCAGCTTCATGCAGCATCATGTAGGTACAGAAAAACCCGAAGTGTGGTTCATCTTCAGCATCACCAGGCTTGCAAACTGAAAAAAAACCTTTATTATCCTCATCAGCTGTAGTGTATCTGTGCACCTTTCCTGTGTATTGAAACTGTGCACATTTGGTGTCGATACTGAATATCTTTAAATGCTTCCATTTTCATGTAAAACACAATAACAAGTCTCCGGTGGTTTCAACCAGATTTATTCTTGCCAGGGTGGAACAACCTCTGAAGCAGCATTCAGATCATCATGGGACTCTAAAACTCTTTATTGAAAAACAGACTAATGAAATTATTTTAGGCTTAGCTGCTCTTTGAAGCAGCCCGACTGACCATCATCTCCATGATACCTGATATTTAATAAAAGGCCAATATTGCCAAACTGATAGATCAATCCAAGCTTGGTCCTGCACAACTGAGCGAGTTGAGCAGTAACATTATCAAGGCTATGAGTTCAATTCCCATCGGCACCACCCATGCTAAAACACGTATGCACTGCATGTTACTGTACACTGTAGCATAGTTACATGTGTTACTGTTGGTGACTGTAGCGCCCTGGAAAGTCAGAGCCATGTTAGACTGAGAGGCATGCAGTGCAAAGTCAAACAGTGGCTGTTTTTTATTGACTTCAGCTCGGGAACAGAGGAGACATTATGTGGCCGAGCAGAGAGCAGGGAGATGGTTTCTGTCTCCTTGGTCTATTAACAGATCAGCAGCGGGGGGGTGAGGGGGGGTGGAGTCAGGGGGAGTTGTGTGTGTGTGTGTGTGTGTGTGTAAGTGTCACTGAAAGGACATGAAGAGATAACACATGACTGTATGATCTCTCTTTCTTCTTGTTTTTATCTCCTCTGCCTCGGCTCTCTGTCGTCTCATTTTTTTCCCTCTCTTGCTCTGAGCTCCTGTTCTCACTTTTCGTCCCTGCCGCTCTTTGTTAAACTTGCTGTTTACATACATGCACAGAGTACACTGGCACTGCCAAAACCCGAGATTCAGTCTCCCTGTTGCCCTCAAATGGCACTTTAACAAAATATTCACGCCCAAAAACTCCACCGATAAAAATAAAGAAAAAGAAGTAGAATGAAATCATAACCTCAGATTAATGTGACACTACACCAGAATCTGGGAGGTTACTTCAACCAAGATTGAAGATACTGTATTACCACTTACAACTAGTGCGCTGGAAATCTTACATGCTCACTCTTGCAGTACAAATAGACAAAATACAAAAAAAAACAAAGAAAGAAAAACAGACAAAATACAAAAATATAGAATACACAACGTGCACAGGTGTGATATAAAATAGTTATAAGGTGCAACAGTGACATTAGATAGGTAATGTAAATTGTCAGTGCACAGAGAATAATAGTAATGATCAGCATATAGTGTGTTGCATGCGTTGCGCGTAGTGTGTTGTATGTGTTTGGATGTTTAGTTGTTGACTTATTTTTGTAGAGGAGGTGTTTTGCTTGTGGGTAGAAGCCGGTTTTGTGTCTAGTGGTCCAGGTTTTTATGCAGCAGTTCCTCCTGCCAGATGAAAGTGGAGCGAGCGGCTCACTGCCAGGGTGGTTTGGGTCTTGCAGTATGGCATGGGCTTTAATGTGACACTGGGCACACTGGCTTTTCTTTTCTTTTTCTTTTTTTTACATGTTTCAGAGTGACACTGTGCTGGTTGGTCACATAACCAGCAGCTGTTTTGCGTGCAGGGAGCACAGGAAAGTAGCCCAAGTCAGTCTTTTTTTTTTTTTTAATAAAGTTGGCAAAGGGGTCTGAAAGTCGCCAGATCTCAAGAAAAAGTCACTAAGTTGGCAATTATGGTGAAAACCTGTTAGGAATCAGAGAGGGTCCCAAATGCAGATAGTGCCTGGCAAGTAGACAAGGGTAAGCTAAAACAATCTTTACTGAGCCAAAGTCGAGATCAAAAATATCATCCAAGCCCAAAATCCAGAATAAAAACCAAGTCAGCGTACAAAATGGCAGAAATTAGAATAACACCAGACAGGCAAGGGTTAGAGATCAGATGCGGGCTAACAGATAATCAGGAAACGCTGAAACAAAACAAAGAAACCACCAAGATGATCAAAAACTATAACAAACAGATAGATAAACTGGGGCTCATGAGTAGAATGGAGACAGGTGTGCAGGTGGATGATTGGACGGGATGGTGCAGGTAGACAGAGGCAGGGTGGAGCGGGGAAACCAGACGACTGGGGTAGCGGTGGATGTACAGGACCTGCACAGAGACACACCAACAGAAAAAGCAAAACACCAAATGGAAACTCAGGAGGCGAGAGAGAGGAAAAGTGTGTGTGTGTGTGTGTGTGTGTGTGTGTGTGTATGTGTGTGTGTGTGTGAGTGAGGGAGGGAGAGAGAGAGTGCAGATTTCCTGAGCATGACCACTGCTATCAGCAGCTTGATTATTGTGTTATGATGAAAGGTCATGTAGGTTGTAGTTCTCCACAGTTAGTCTTTTATTTAAATTTTTACACCTAAAATAACAAACATGTAAATTGTCTGTTAACCTTCACTACATAGTATGAATCTTAACAGCACTTTTTATTTATTTATTTTTTATTTATTTATTTTTTTCAGCATTAAATAAATGTACAGAATTAACTGAAAGTGTATAAATAGAGTTTAAAGTACAACCTACTGCATAATACCTGGGTAGGTAGACTAATAAAATATACATTTATGATAAATTGGGTGACACAGTGTCTTCACAAACTGAGATTGTGTTTGATATGTATGATTAATGTTATTAGTTTTTATATTTTCATCGACCCCCTCCATTTGTAGTGCATTATCAGTGATATATAAATAGGGGAGGTATCCCTATTAGCCAATTTTGGCTTCTAGCCTGCACAATGTTTGAACTTTATTGAATTGTCTTCCGTTCTTTTATGCACAAATAATAAAGTAAACTACACTCGTAACAATTTAATTCAAAATTCCCATACCAATTCTAGAGTTAGCATAATGTGCTTTTACTTAACAGTGTGCTAAAATTTAGGCGTCATAACATCATATGAAAAGTGTACAGACGTTATATATCGATACAAAGAGCAAGAGAAGAGCTGGAGAACTGATAGTGTATTGTGAAAAATAATATTGTGATACTCAGCTTTGTAACAGAACCAAAACTCACCCATGATGCTTTGCAAGACAGTGACAACTCAAAATGAAAGAAGTGAGATATTTCCCATTAAAGGCTCGGCCACACCTGATTCTCGGTAACATAATTCGTCTTCGCGCTGAAAAAGGAAATGATGTCACGACGACTATTTCAAAATCTGAGGAAGACAGAAGATTAGAAGTACTAGCTAGCAGACTGTTAGCTGCTGTGCTCATTAGCCAGTATTTATGAAGATAACTTGAAAAGCTTCTAGTTTTATCTTTCAAATTTGTTGACATTTTGGCACATAAATTGTTTTTTTTCTTCTCTGTTTCTGTCAGACCAGAAGCCAACGGTGGTCCAGGATGGGTATCTTTTGTGTCCAGCTCCTGTCCTGTATGAGGTCGGACAGTAAGTGCACGCACACACACACACACACACACACACACACACACTGACTTTTGACTGCTATTTGAAATACCAATAAAGGCTGCAAAGAACTGACAGGGGTTTGTTTTTACTGCCTGTGTGAGCCGTGCTGGCTGAACTCTGAGGTTGTGAATAAACACTTCAGCTCTCTCACTACAGACAAAAAAGTTACCCAAACCAAAATTTAATGCAACAAAATAGCTTCGATTTAACATCCATGAGCAATAAATTTTGCTCTTGTCACATTTTTTGTTGACCAAAATGTGAAGTAATTATAAACTAGACTTTGTTATTTAAAGTGCATGGTGTCTAGTTTGTAGTCGTGACTTTATGTCATAATTGTCAACGAGAAGATGAACGGTGGCCGCAAGAATTTAAATTTACAACAAAGCGTTGTCGTCTCAGGGTTTCAACACTGAAACCACAGGCTGAAGCCTTTCGCAGTTTGTTTTTTTCTGGCGTACAGTTTGTGTGGCAGGAGCACAGAGAACATACTTCTAGATCCCAGAGTTGCGGGCTCGTCTGTGCTCTGTTGGACTTTTCTCACCATCTAGACAATAATGGGCTTCTGTTTACCATAAATAGATATAATTCACTAAGTATATAAAAGGAAAATTTACTGTTGGAATGGCGGTTAGTCATGTATTACAGCAATCCTGCCTCTCTGTCTTGCTATTAAGTGATCAGTTGTTTTCACTCGGGACAAATGGATTTTTGAAGCAGCCAGAGATATGTCTTTCATAATAAACTTACTTAAAGCAATGTTAAAAAATATTACATGTTTATTTTATGTATTTTTTAAAATTATCATCATCATGTTGCTATTGCCTGACCTTTCTAAATTTCTGTAAGCTCCTCCTCTCCTTACCAACAACAACAACAACAACACTTTATTTCTTTATTTTCGCACTCTACAAGCGATCTGCCATGAAGGGTCAGGAAAGGAGGAGGGGCTTTGTGCTGTCGGCACCATCTAGTGGTCAGAAATCACTTAGTGCAGCTTTAATGAATATCTGCTGGTATGAAGTGGGAATTTGGTCACATATGATAGAATTGTTTTGAAAGAAGCTTTTTTTACAGCAGCTTTAAGTTGCTTCAACATAGATCAATCAAATTCATGATGTCATTTTTTTAAGGCTGAATGAATACATCAAATGATAAAATCTAGGACCCTGTTCACACTGGTTTTAACATTTGTCTCAAGGAGCTAACATGTAATTTTGCCGGTCCACAGTTGAGTGTGGTAGAATATCAAAGCCCTGTTCACATGGGATTAATACTGCCTGTGGAGTTGTGTTGTTCATAAAAATTGCAGGGATTGATTTTAATCTGTGCTAATCTGCCACGTCTGTTGTATTTTGGAGCAAAACATTTCAACACAAATTGTCTTAAGTATTTTGGTGAATATAGGGGTCCCTTTATAATCTGAATCAATCAATGTGATTCAGGCTGTTGATTATTTCAGCTGTAAGTTGCTTTTGCCGTGAAATTTTTCATCCTTCTAGGTGTGAAATTTTCCCTTTTCTCCTGTCCTGAAAATATGAAGATGCTGGATCTGTAGTAGATGGTTTAAAATGCATTTTCCCCACAAACACACACAAGTTTTCGCTTCACTAGATCAGGAAGTGATGAGCTGTGGAGTCCTGACTTGTATCAGTTCGTACTTAGGGATGGGTATTGATAAGATTTTATTAATACCAATGCCATCATCGATTCCGCTTATCGATCTGATTCTTTATCGATTCCTTTATCAATTCCTCCTGTGAATTTTCGGTGTACAAAAAGTAGACTTTACAGGTTTTCTGCGTCAACAACAACATTTTATTCAGTTTAGAAGTAAATAAATATGAAATTGGTCACTGGATCTGGATATCTCTGGATGTAAATAAATAAGTCTTGGAAATTCTGCTGCTGACTGACGAGCGTGATTGACATGTGGCACGTCACGTGACGTCGACGTGAGGTCCGGCCGCTCCGGCGTAATGTAAAGAATTGATAAGGGAATCGTTAAGCATAAAGGCT
>OMKZ01053121.1:5629-22979 GCA_900302535.1 Neoniphon sammara
ACATCAAAGGCCTGGCGATTACCTATCCTTTTTATCACTTTGAAATTTTGAAAATGTAAATGCATGTGCAGTGAGAATGATTGGCTTGGGGCTACTGATGCCCTATGATAATGACCTGGTTAAGACAGGTATTTAATTAAAATTAAATTGTCGCCACATAAACTGTTGCCACTTACGAATGAGAGGGAATCACCTTCAGAGAAAGGGTAATTGAGGGTGAAGCAAATGTCGTTAGAATCTAACGTTCTTTTTTTCTCAATTTTCAAGGTTAAAACAATTAGTCTATGCTCAAGTGTCACTCACACCCTTTATACATGCACACACATGTGCACAAACACTACACACAGACACACACACACATACACATGCACACAATGCAAAAAAAATCTCCATCTTAATAAGTCAAAATTTATTATTTATTGTTTATTCTTTTTCTTAAAAGAAGCGAAAAAATATGCCAGTGGTGTGAGATAATCCCACATTTCCAATGCTATTCAACTCGTTTCAAGAATTTTCTTGAACATAGTGTAATTTTCTTGATATTAGTAGGCTGATCTGCCTTTTTTTTGCCAACATATTTATACTTTTTCCCAGAAAAATCCTGAAACAAGTGAAACTGCACATGGGATTGTCGTCTAGATTTTTTTTTTTTTTTTTTTTTTTTTTTAAGAAAAAACAAGATTTTGAGTCAGAATATGACACTAAATGACTGGTTAAGCTGGTGTATGGTATACATATGGTCACGTTGGGCAGGATTCTCCTCTCGGCACTAATCTGATTCCATTATTCCGAGTCTATCATGTTGGCAAAACAACTACCTGGTTCTCCAGCTTGCACACCACTAAATGATAAAAGTATGCTTTTCTCCATTATGTAGCTTTCTCTCCTTTATCTTTGACTGGATACTGTGCCACTGATACTGATAAAGTCGGCTTTGTTTGTATGAAGGAGGTTTCTGCATAAACCAGTGGAAAAGGTTCTTTTGTGCTGTCTTATGTCAGGGTTATGCTCCGCTGTCACATCTTTTTACTGCCTGTGAATGTTAGTGTGTCTCAGCTAAAGAGATCTGACACATCTGTTGGTTGGTAAAAAAAACATCCCTTGATGTTGTGGCGTGAAGGCCGTGCCACACCAAGTCAATGGTCGGCCGTCAGCCAATGTTGGGCTGTTGAGCATGTTGAAACAACGGCAAAGTCCCGCGGTGAGAGAGATCACTCTGATTGGCTGTTCAGCTTAGCAAATCAGTGCACAAGAAGAGAAAATGTGTCAAATTGTCAAAACTTGATGTGTCAAAATGTGTCACCTGTGCATAAGTAAACTTGGTATCCTGTATAACCTAAATTTCAAGCAAGTTCAAACACTTAAATCCAAGCACTTTTCAAACCCTATAAACATACAAACTGAAAAGTGTTGGAATGTTAAATATAGCAAAACCTTTAGCTTGCCTACCTGTTGCCAAGAAGCACAGTGTAATCATCGGCATTCCCCCTCAGAAATACAATCCCGGTAGTTAACGTTTTATCTCTAGATGATTAGACTAACAAGTTCCTTCAACATGTGGAACTGAACAGGAAAAAGCCGAGCAAAATTTTTAAAATCAGAGGGTTCATTTATCTCTAGTTCTCTGATTTACCCGTTTACCACCATTTCTCCTCATTTTTCACCTCCAACTCTTCCTTTCTTCTTCCACTACCAAAAGAGGCTGGCAGGGGCTGACAACGCCAGTGCCATTTGCAATTTCTAGACATATTCTTGATTAGAAGTACCTATTTTACGAGAGTGGTGTGAAAACGGTAAGCAAACACTGCTTTGTTTATAGTTAGAATATCCGAATTCCTAGGTCTTCCAGTTGTACGGACTACTGCCACCTGCTGGTACGGAGAGTTATTTCTTCTCCCACAGCCGCAGAACGTATTAGCTGGTTGGCCGTTGGCTGTAGTCTTCACGGTGACTGTGTTCAAGTGCAACTTTTTAGCCCCGACACAGGCGACGTGAGGTGATGCAACAATCGGCCTTCGTCGCCGCGAGCTCTCTGATGTGGGTTTTGTGTGTCTGGGTTTTAAGGGCCACCCAGTTGAATTATATTGTTGCGCTAGGAGGGGAAAGAAAAAAAATATGCCTTTCACAGCAGCCTTTACTCCTGCCTGCTTCTGTTTTGCTGGCACTGTGGATTTGGCTGCTAATCCTCAAATCAGAGAGGAGGAGATAAAACACTGCATGCAGATACTGTAAGGCTCTAGGAAAATGAGGAGGATATCCGACAGAGAAGCCTCCATCGTCATTCCTCTCCCTCTCAGCATATGACCCTGCGCTGCGGAGAATGCTAGAGACTGGCAGTGTTGTTTAGTGAGAAGTCTGGATTCATAAGGTGTATTTTCTGAGTTAATCCTTTTGAAGCAGTGCGATAAGGCAGAGGAAGGGAGCACAAGGCAACGGTGCATTTCTACTTTTGCTTTATTTGAACAAATCAGTTTTTCTCTTTTTTTTTTCTGGCATTGTCAGTATAACTCGACATACAGGGTCCTTACCCAAGGTAGAACATACTACATAGTTGTTATTGACACCTAAAGCTTCTCAATTCTGGTTTGAACTGGTTTGGTAAAGGAAAAATGAAAAATGACAGAAGAGTAAGATACATGAATAGACTTGCGTGCGCGCACACACACACACACACACACACGCCACAAGATACAACATGACAGCTGTTCTGAGCAATAGGCCGGGAGCTTGCTCTGCCCATACTGTAAGAGCAAACCTCTTTTCTCTCATGTTAATCCTGTGCACAGGAACCGTGAGTCGAGGGGGTCAAAGGTCACACTCACCTGCAGTGTCACCATCTGTTATTCAGGCAGGGTGTCATGGCGTATTTACACTCAGAGCCAAAAACATGAAGTAGTTATCAATGATTCTCCTCCAAACAAATACAGGAATAATTTCTCATTTGAAGGCATATAATAGGCTCAACACTCAGTTTCAAATGCAATCAAATTTGTGACAGGATTGTACTAATCCAATTCAGCTGCAGCATGATGATGCTATTATTTTTGGCATATGTAAATTAATACATCTCATACAGGATTATTAGAGGTGCATGGGTCACTTTTTCCAGTGCTGATTTTTGTCCTCCTCCTCTTCACACACTTCAGCCGGCGTGAAAGGGAGTGAAAGGCGAAGAAGCCTTGACAGTACATCAGGAGTTTAAGAGCAAGCCATTGAGCTCCCACGTTTCATCCGTCGCAGGGGCTGATTACCGCACAGAGGCTTCTCACTGGAGAAGAACTGCTGTCGTCCTCAGGGTTTTCATGTCAGACTCCTCATGTACAGAGGAAACCACCTGGGAAGGAGGGGGGTATGACAAGATGAGCAGAAAGAGTAGCTTCAGCAATCTCACTGGAAAGTAGAAAAAAATAAAATGTCCTAAAGGGATATTCTGCAAGGTTTGGTTTGGTTTGTCTCTCACCTGATTCTTGTTTGACAAGACTGTGTATAGAGGCCCATGTCTTTTTGTCTGAGTAATTCAGAATGATATAAATGAGGTAACGGATACTGCAATCCAGTAATGCTGTGCAGACTATCAGCTGCAATTGTTAATGCATCAACATCAACGTCACTACTGGTAACGTTGCTGCCATCTAAAACTTGTGATTTAATTCTGCTGTTGGATGTTTTCATGTATAATTGATGCCCCTGTTTTTGTTCACTCTCCGCTTCGCAGATAGAGGCCATGCACCCAGACTGTGCCTTGGTGGTGCAGCACATGAGGGCTCAGGAAGAATGCATCCAGATGCTCATGCAGGAGGACAACAACGACTCCACTAGGACAGGTCTATGTGCGTGTGCGTGTGTGTGTGCATGTGTGTGTGTTCTTTGTCCAATGTCTGATTGTCTTTTGTTACTTGGTAATTATTTTTGGGTAGATTTTTACAGAGCTATATTTATTTTTACTTAAATAAATTATAACATTCAAATTCAAAAAGTAAATTTTCAACATAATAGCAATACCTTAGTACAGTATTTTGATATGTGAACAGGTATGTGCTTGCATGCCTCAAAATCAGTTTTACCACACGATATGCTTATACCATACATGTACAGTATATTATAGTATGCCAGATTACCTATTTAAGATACAGAACACAAATAAAACACAAGACACCCCTGAAATTAAACCTGGCTGTGCTGGGTGAAAAATGCAAACATCCTAGGCCTGCTGGAGGCTTTCTAACTAATTACTGTTAGTTTCTCATCAAAAGCACAGTGAGTATATTTCTGAGCCTCCTGTGACCAATCCCTGGATGCGTAACATATCCTACAATTGCCTCATCCTTTCCTTCATCACTTTATTCTTTCCTTTGTGACCTGGAAACTGATGTTTGCCCCACAATCTTGCCAACCATCTCAATACTGTATGCCACAAAATAAGATGTTTGTCTCTTTCGCCTCTTTTGTCGAAGGAAACAGAGGACTATGCTTTCAGGATTTATTTTTACATGACATGCTCCTGACCACATACAAGCCACTCCATCCCACTAAATTTTTGTATTTCAAGTGTATCTTAATTTGAAAAGATCTGTATAGGTAGCCTGTCAGGCTTAATCCTACCAATATAATCCTACTGACAGGATGCAGATTTAGACTAGATTTAGATTTAACAAAATACACTTTACATTTGCAGACTGGTGCTGTTGTTGTTTCTTTTGCTGATCCAATGCTTGTCCACTTGCTCGTCCAGTATAAATGATATAAATGAAATATCCTCATTAGTTGCTCTGTGCTCCCCTGGGCTGCTAATCCAGAATACTGTATTTGTATCTCTCCATTCACTTCCATATTGCAGCAAAACTGATCCCAACATAACACTTTTAGCACAACAAACATGAACAAAGTGGATTATGTCAATATAAAAAACAACAAGTCCCGGTAACTTCTTTTTTTTTCTTTTTGTGTTATTAGAATGATTTGTGAAAGTAATATCAAGTTGTTTCTTCCTGGCACAAGGTTACTATGCATAAGTTTCCTGTAGACGCTACCTGCCGGATCTAATTTCCAATTCACATAGTAAAATAACAAGAACTGTTTCATTTCCTCAGTGAATGGGTTCCGTGACTTGTTGCTTTTTATATTGGCATAATGCACTTTTTTGTGTTCATTTTTTTGAGCTAAAAGTGTTATTTTGGGACCTGTTTTGCTGCAATATGGAAGTGAATGGAGAGATACAAATACAATATTCTGGATTAGCAGCCCAGGGGAATTCAGAGCAACTAATGAGGATATTTCACCACCAAGTGGACTCATATCACATTCATGTAACTATACAGCCCAACACTCTACCAAAGTTCATTTTTGCTCTGCCCTTGTTATTAGTCTCCAAACATTAGGAGTCTGTCCAGCAGCTGCATATAGCCTAACATAAAGTCCAGCTCTAGCTAACGATAACGACATGATGTTAATGTTGTAGCCGCATCCAAAAATAAATAAACTAATATATTGAATGTGAGCTAGTTAACATTATCACAAATTACCAATTATTCAGACGCCTGGCTGGGGTAATAACCTATTCAACTATCTTATAAACAGGGAGGTGACAAACCCATTCACCACTTTGTCAACCACACCCAAAGTTTCCACACTTGACACCAGTTTGGGCCGACACCATAATGTCATTTCCTTACTTCATACATTCCTTGGTGGGAGACAAGTGGTAGCGAGAGAGGAGAGGAAACAAGCAGCAGTGCAGATGAACAGGATGCAGCCATTGTCCCTCGCATGGCCAAGCAGCCAAAAACAATTAGGGAAGCTAATCAGGTGTGGAGAATTCTGGATTAAAGGTGTGTTGTCAACCTGGACTGCTCACAAAGCACGTGAGCTGACTGAATCAGGGGAGATTCATTCATTATCACCCTTCAATGCCTCAGATCAGTCAGCCACCGGAACAGCCTGTCCTTCACGAGGACCAAGCTTCATTTTCCATCTGTGATGCTGTTTCAAAGCAGGTCGATTACCAGAAATGTGAATTATCTTTGTATTGAAGTGTTGTGAGCTATGGGACAGGGTCATTCCAGGCGGGTAGGCCCTCCATTCTGGGACGCTTGTAATGAGAGGTATACTCCGTGAAACAGTCATCTGCTTGCCGGTGGGACTGCCTATGCACGTCGCAGCTGGTGTCACTCAAAATTAATTGCATCATTTGTCACCCTTTCCTGTGATCATCCAAAGCAAAGATGTGACAATTAGCATTTAATGCAGCAGGTATGAGGGGCCTCAAGCACAGACTCAAAACCCGCTGAGGTAGGTGAGGCGTGGCTTCCCGAGTCCGCCGTTACAAAGCTGGACTGTCCAGACTTCCAGCTGGTCCTGCATCTCCCAGTTGCCCTCACCCAGCCCGCCAAACACAGATTCAAACAGACAGACACACACACACGAGCACACACACATAATCACACTTGCCAAGGCAGGCTGTTCAGTGGCTCAGCTGCAGAAAACTGCCAGGGTAACAAGAGCTGGAATAGACAAACAAATGTCAAACACACTCCCTGGTTGTAAAGCTGCCACTAATGAGCTTAACCCTCATGAATATTCAAGACTGTTTAACCAGAAATGTCCCGGGGAGAAGGTTGAGGGCGGTGGGGATGAGATTCCCCCCAGGTCACTGACCACAGAGTATAGGGAGAAAATACAGACGAGTGCAGGAGTAAGAATGTGTGGAATGGATGTAACCGTCAGTGTTGCTTTATAATATCGTATGGTACTCGGTAACTGTGGCTGCTCTGGGTGAAAAACTAATAGGCAGGCACATACACACACATTGTCTTTCTCCCCTTTTCCCTCACTGTGAGTAATTAACAGCTGTCCAGTGAAGGGAAAGTGGGCAAATGTCTTGTCGTCACTGGATTAATTACCTTCACACCTCCAATACCACAGGAAACACAATCAGAAGAGATGGGGAAAAGATGGAAAGGTAGAGAGAGAGGAAATGAGGAAATAGGAGCAAATGGAGACAGAGAGTTAACAAAGTCATGCCCACTCTCAAAGGATACTTGAAATCAGACTTGCATTAAGCAAAAGCCAGACTCGTGAATTTGTGCATCTATGTGTGTATGTGTGTGTGTGTGTGTTGTGTGAGAGAGAGAGAGAGCGAGCGAGAGAGGCAGTCTGCATTTGTGTATGTCCATTTAAACATGGCTTTCACGCTCCACCCTTGGCATTTCCATGGATCAGCACACACCATGACTCTCTTGCCCTCTCTGTCCCTATGTGGCCACTCACTGTTGTCATTATCATAAGCAATTACACTCACTGAATACCAGAGAGCGTGTAAAATGGAGAATTATTCCGTTTGTGTGTGCCCTTTGTGTGGCTGATATGTGGCTTGGACTGTTTTTTCTGTATACCCTCGCTTTCCAGGTCTCAACCCTGTCAGCCCAGACAGGAAAGTCAGGTTTTCAGTTGCCTATATGGAACAGAGTGAAAATATAATTAATTTTTAGGGGCTGGATTGTATGCTTATCTCGTATGATTCACTGTGTGATGTGGGGTTCGCAATTTGTTAAATGATATAATAGATTTCTTGAGTTTATTGAAATCCTAGAAGAACACATTGAGGGAGAACCCTCATTTACAATGGTGCCAAGATGCAGTAAAGTAAGGGAGCGTAACTAAAGTTGCAAAAGCAAGCTTATATAAATATTTGGTTTCATCAAATACAGTGCAAACACAAACAATACAAATGCAATACAAACATCAGATACAATATGATAAGAACAAGTTATATGACATACCATACTGAAATACCATGCTTATTACAAGCGAACATGGATAAATGTATATAAAACAGTAAAAGCCAGCCAAAATGATTAAAAACAATAACAAAACAAACAAACAAACAAAAAAAATCACTGTTTATTTCTCAGCCACAAATGTATCTGGCAGTGGCACTGTGATAAAAAAAAAATCAACAACAAATCCTGCCATTACAAAATGCTAATAATACAGTTTGGATGGCGAAGTTGAGAAATTGTGATGAGCAAGCCATTTTAAGGCAAGGCAAGAATCAAATGTAGCTAAAATCGCAATTTATTTTTCTGCCCCACGATATGAATTGTCACATTTTTGCATTGTGATGCACAGTTTTGATATTGCTTAGTTTTTTTAGTCCTCTCTCTCTCTCTCTCTCTACCCTCTCTCAATGTCTGCCATATGCCTTCTACCTTCCTATCTTAGATAACATAACATTGTTTATTGAAGGGGAGGATATTGTATATCCTAGCTGAGCCTTTTCAGCTGCAATATTGTTAACAATGTTACCGCAGCACCAATAGATATCCGTACACAGAAGACAGATGTCTCAATGGGCCATCAAACATTGAAAACTATAATGTGAGGGGACGAGCTATAGCTAGAGAAGGAATGAAAGATGGAGAGATGGACATGCCAGCGAGGAAATAACACAGGACCATAAACTGTGCAGCTTCAGTCAATCTAATTCTCCTTCCTCTCAAAGCACATCATGTCCACACCTCAGAAATGACAAACCTTGCCCTGCCAGTTGTACTCGGTGCTTATCATGGGTCACATAAATGTCACGGGGGTGAATGTTTCTATAACTCCATGTTGCTGTGAAGCACACACAACAAAGTATTGAGACTTGTACCTGTGGCTATGTGTGTGTGTGTGCATCTGTCTGTATCTGTGTGCTTACAAGCTTATATGAGTGTTTGCGCTGCCTCCTGCATATGATGTAATGTTCACACATGCATGTATGAGCCTGCTGTTGAAGAACCCAGTCCAGTGATCTTAATGGGACAGCCGGGACCTTCAAAATCCTGAATACCCAGAGTATGAAGGCATTGTGTTCAAGATACAACAGCTGACTGAATAAAAAGGAGATCCTCTCACACTCCTACCTAATGAAGCCTGTATAGTACATAAGGAGAACGAGAAGGAGAGCGGGTATCAGTCATTAATCTATTATGTCATCCTTTGTAACTGCCGGAAAGCAATGCCTTAATTAGCAGCTAATGAAGGTACTCACTATGGCTGCTAGTGGAGCTCCTTTCAGACACTACGATCCAAACAATAGCACTCTGCCCTTTTGCAGTGCTACGGTCTGTATACAAATAGAGTTGCTTTTCATTAGCTTGAGAGCCATCAGGGCATTCTAAATAACAGGCTAATTGCATGCCATATTCAATCGATGCAACAGAGAAAATGTCATCTTCAGTTCATCATTATTGTACAAACAGCAGGCATGACACATGAAAAAAAAAAAAAAAAAAACAAAGGAAAAAAAATCCCAAGCTACGTTTATCTAGGGAGATGTTGGCCACATCACATCTTTGGTGGGAGAACCTCCAGCATTAGCCAAAAGCTGTGTTTCATTATGAATGAGAGGCGGTGCGTCTGTCTGTGCCGCTGTTTTAATTGACGCAGGGCCGAGGCTCTTTGATGTATCAGGCGTTGTGGTGGCGGAGAAAGATGGGCTCCTCATTACCGCTCTCTCCCCCACACCTCCCTTCATTTGGAGTCCACAGAGGCCGCAGGGAGAACTTGTCAGCCGTGTCAGGGGAATAACACGGTGCAGAGGCAAAGCGTGGGCAGGGAGGAGGGCTGAAGACATCATCAAATCAAACACCCCGCATATTCCCAGACCAAGGGGAAACCCCCATAAAAATTGCATCTTGCTCTTCATTTGAAGCCTGGCTTTCTTCTGCTAAAGTGATTTTGCATTAGGTGTGTGAAGTGCTACTCAGCATTATCAGGTACCACCATAGAGAGGACGTTCAAGGTTATACAAGTGGCTTTTTGATCAATTGAAAAGCGAAAGAAATGTGAGGAGAAGGGGAGGGAAGTTGGAGACAGAAAGAAATCAGTGTTAATTTATATTTAGAATAAAAATGTCCAGACTTTGAGGTTATCTCACAGACATCTCTCTGCCTGTTTAATGGGAATAAGAAAAGAACTGCAATTACTCTTCATTCTTTATTCTCAAAGAGAGAAATGCATTTAACTGAAGTTCGTCTTAACCTTCAGCCTAGATGTAATCATTATGTAACCATGACATGGATATAGAATAATAAGTTAATATCCTTAATATGATACTGTATGTTCATTTTTTTGTTGTTGTTTTACTGTGTGTCTGTTTCTCTGTTTGTGGGATTGAATGTATAATTCATATATGTGTGTATGTTTATGTGGTAATCATTAATGCCACCCCTGCTTTCTCAGTGTTTTTTTAAACATGTAGTTCTTAGTAAGAGCAGCATCTACATCCTCCCTACATTTTGCTTGCTTTGCCACATGTGGTACTCTGATGTATCAGGTAATCAATTGCTTGCTAATGAAACAGCAAATTTTGCCAAAATTGATGCAGTGGTTCAATTAACTTCAGTTGTTTATGCACACATACAGAGAGTGAGAGAGAGATAGAGATAGATAGAGAGAGAGAGAGAGAGAAGCAACAAAGGCAATAAACATGAGTGTGAATCTCTCTTGACAGCAATCTTTACAGTTTACTAGGCAGTATACAGTATTCAACCAGGATAGGAATGATAGTCATGATGACTTCCTGTCATTTAGCTTTCATTTTTACAATACATACTGTATACTCTCCTGTCCTCCAAAGGCACTACATGTGTCAGACCATATTTCGTACTTTTCCCTCAACTGGCCAGCCCTTCTACATTTGCGGTCAAACTAAAAAGTCAAAGTGTGTAAAGTCACACTCTGTACTACCATGTTATCTTCCTGTCCCAGGGTGTCCCACAGTGTGGGACAACATTCGCTGCTGGAACCGTGCTGAGGTGGGACAGGTGGTCAACGTCTCGTGTGCCAATGTCTCCCAGCTGTTTGCCAACAACCAAGGTAACCCACCTCATCTCACCCTCTGTACCAGCTCACACCTACACACAGTAATACATCAGTAAAATTACCGATGTATTGAGGCAAAGTAATGAACAATTTTGCCAATGTTCATGCTGCACAGCCTAATTTTTCAGCCTCCATTAGTGTATTTCCGTCATTGATCTTGACCTATGTGTCAATCAATACCCTGGCTTAAGGCAGTATTGTCTGTAGCGTTTCTTTTAGGATGGGATTTTTGAAAACATGTCTGTGGTTTCTCAGTTGAAATTGGCAGACTAAGGGGGTGCGTTCATAAATTCACTCCGGTGGTGTCAGTGGCTGCTCTCTTGTCGTTCGGAAATTCAGAGTGTTCAGTGTGTTCCTGTTTGGAAATTCAGAGCACTGTGCTTTCAGAGGCTCAGAGAGCCACACAGATCGCTTTAGCTGAAGGGATGTCCAAATGTTGCCCATAATGGCTGACGTGTCAAAATGTGACGGATGGGTAATTTGGCAATATAGGTACTTAAGGCTGACAACACATAAATAAGTTTTAATTGTCCAAATGCTAACGCCACGGCAACAGCTAAGCTAACCAACTAACAAATAACTCTAGGCTAAAGGATTTCCCATTCGAACATTTAAAAATAATCCTGCGCCCTGCCACGCTTTGATCGGAGCTCTGTGATTCCACAGCAGAGCGTCAGAGTAAATTTACGAACGCACCCTAAGACTGGAATATAACCAACTTTGGCCCACTGCTTCCATCTGTCTTTTCGTTTACAGTGCAGTGAAGTGGTCAAGTTAAATATAGCCACAGTATCTCTTGGGACCAGTGTTATGATTTCACAGCATGGTTTATGGAGGAAAGACTTACTCTACACAGAAGATGACATGGATTCCTCTACTGTATCTCCAACTTGGACTTGGTGGTAGAAAGCACTACTCTCTTTGCTCTTATGCTCTGTTTACTTGACCCCACTTTCTCCCAACCACTGTCTTGTCCAGCTGGCCTCACTAAAGGAAACAAAATGTGCTTATATTGGCCTCTCACGTATCATAAAATGGTTGACTTCAGATAAAAGATGACAGGCAGCCATAAATACATTCAGGACTTGGAAATGTGTGTGTGACTGTCTGGGAGAGTGTTTTGTTGAATTACTCGAAACCTCTTGAATGAAAAAACCCTCCGTGGCGTCACAGACAAACTACTGGATACTGTACGTGTACTGTATGCACTGTAATATGTACTGTATGCATGTGGGGTGTTGGAATGATGCGCTCATTGATTTCCCAAAGGCGGTGAAATTGAAAGAGAGCGCAAAAGAGAAACAGGAAGAAAAAAAAAATACAAAGTTTCTCAGTGAAAGTTGAGTTTGGTGTGCGGAGGGAAGGAAGAGGAGGAGGAGGCAGAGGTTGCTGTTGATGACCTCATAACTCAGTTTTAGTGGGTTCCTGGACCCTCTGGACTCCCTCCCCCACAGACGCCAGACGAAGACAAATACTGTAGCTGTGTGGTTAGATTCAGTCTATCTAGTGGAGGGCCACGGGCAGAGAAAATAATGAATTATTGGAAAATCAAAGAGTTCACTGTGAGAGCCAAGAGCATGAGGAAGGAATTGGCGCTGCTCGTTAGGCATGGTGGTATGAGCACTAGTGCCCTCCCAGGAGCCTTAGCCTTAACCCTCTATTCACCGCCAACCATTCACCCACCGACGCGATGGCTGCAGGGCTGCAGGTTTTTGCATGCCACATTATGCTGAGGCTAATACAGGGAAAGAACTCTGACGGCGAGATATCAGCAAAACCGCCCACGACTCAAACCAAAACACTCTCCTCGGCTATGCCAAGGAGCTTGACAGGCATATTCATATCCGCGAAGCTGAGCTCTATTATTACAATGCTCTGTAAACTTTTTATCCTCCCTATCGCACACACATATTGATGTATACACACACGCACACACAGACACACATGCAGAGTGAACCTGGTGACCTTGTGAGTCATAATTGTCATAGAGATCGGTGAGCCAACTCCAGGCTATGGTGGGAGAACATGGCTGCTGTGTACACATTCTCCTCATCTGTATTCATTATTTGCAGCCGTTTTGTCATCAAACTATTCTAAGACTGAGCTGGAGATTTTAGTGAACAAAGCATGGATTTCTCACTGCAAATTGTTGGTCATGAATTTGTATACAGTAGATTCAGTAAGCACACTGTGAAATATGTGTATCTGCTTGCATTTACCCCTTTTCCAATAGAGGAACTATCCACTGAATACATGAACTCTTTTGGGGAACCAGAAACCCTTACCCTTGTTTGAACTGGAGGAACCAGTTCCTCTTTTTGCCCCCAGGGGCTGAGGTCCTGGGCCCCAAAACAGTCAGCGCATCTGAGGTAGCGCTCTTCAAACTCCCAGCTACCATCAGGGTGGAAGGACAGATGACACAAGCAGCACCAAAATATCTGCCCTGCCATTTTTTAAAACAGCGACTGCAAGAAAAACCTACCATTCATCTCCTCAATCTCATTTTTGACCTCTGTAGTCTCTTCTCCAAAGCCAAAGGCGATGTCGCCACAGCAGTAAATACTCATGTTCATGTTAAGTTCTCTGTTCTTGAGGTGTGGTAGATACACAAACACACTAGAGCAGGGTCCTCGCTTTGGTCCGAAAACCTCTGCCAAGAGCAAGACCCAGCAACCTCAGCCCTGGAACTTTCTAGGGAAAAAAGAGCAGTACATCATCTTTGTCACTTTTGAATTTCAACAAGGAAAGGTCCACTCTTCCTTGGGTCCTTGGTGTACACTGTGCCGTCGGGTGGCTCGGAGGCAGCGGGTGGTGGCTGTATGTGGATGTACACATGCAAGAGTGATTATAATGAATCTTATTAATCAGTATCCTGGTGAAGCAAACAGGCTATACTTCATCCCCAGGAAACTGCTTGTACATCTCAATTATCAATCAGAACAAATTGCAACAAATTTAACCATAATGAACATGAATGAATGAATTTCACAATCGTGATCCATGCATGTAGTCACGGAGTCTGTCATACTGCCTCATGTTGATAAGATGTGAAATATGAATTTGCAGCATGTAACTATTGGCTTGTAATTTCACCTACTGCTACACAACCGAGGCTGATAAACACAATATTACTGCAAAAGTTATATTTCGGGTGATGATTATTTTAAAACGGGAAAATCTGTCAACAGCAGGTACCATTAAGTAAATCCTATCTAGAATGGGAAGAGGGATATATTTTATATCATATTTTATATAGTTTATAGTTTATATTATATTTTCCCTTTCTTTTAAAAATTATTCAAATACACTTCCATGCTGACAATCATCTACTCCCACATACTGTATATGCATTTATTTTTTATTTGTCAAAATTTGGCCCTCCAGTGAAGAGAAAGCACACCGGATGAACGTGTTTTCATCTTTGACTTTCCATTTTTATTTCCTTGCCAACTTACTGAAGTTCCTCCAGTGTATCTCAGCATGTAAACCTCCCACTATATTCCAAATACTGGTCTGTTATCTTCCTGTGTATCGGTTATTTATTTGGTTTACCATTACCCCTTTTCTCTCTGGTGGCTGGATAAATACCACGTCTCTTTCTTCTCACACTGTACGCTTTTGGCTCAGATTTTATTTATGCATATGCCTCCTGGTTGTGTTTTTGCACTCCTCTGGACTCCGGGATCCCCCGGGACGCTTGTTGTTGGGGACTCTTCCATCCCTCCCACTAAGAGGCTGATGTGTTTCCTAGGTTACATATACAGGAACTGCACTGAGCACGGCTGGTCGGAGCTCTACCCCAGCTACGAGAAGGCCTGCGAGTTCGCTGAGGTCACTGAGACAGAATCGGAGGTAGACACATTTTATTGGATCATTTTGCAGCTTTATTATTCAGCCTGAATTACCGTGCGAGGACATGACACGCTGATACGCTGCCCATGAGTCCATTCACTGTGTGTCACTTCTTTTTGCTCCCTGCTCATTTGGATCCCCTCTCTGTCTGTCTGACTGCCCTTGCAAGTGTTTCTTGGACGAGCAAACGGCTGCTGTGTTAACAGGTTGAAGCTGCCAGACCATATTCCTATCAGTCCCTGCATCAGTCCAGGCGGATATTTGCGGAGCCATCATTACACCTGTTTCACTGCCCCAGGGCGGTCACAGTACTGGGCTGGCGTGAATGCGAGTGCACCCATTTAGCCAGTATGAGTTAGAAAGAAAGGTGCAAACTGACGAATAGGACAGATGCTGTAAACAGAAAGGCGGAAGATAGAAGATGATTTGTTGCCTTAAACACCCAGACTTCTGGGAAGGCACAACTGTGAGGGAGGTCACTCTTCTCTAAAAATGTCCCTTCTCCTGCCTTTCATAACAGCTGCACACCTCTCCTTCTGTTCTATTATGCCACAATTTTGTGTGTGTGTGTGTGTGTGTGTGTATGTGTGTCTACAGTACGTGTACTTGCATACCTTGTCTGTTCTTACCCTTTCATCTTTCTGTCCTCCCTCTTCCTCTCAACTGCTCGCTCACTCACTCAGTCACTCAGTCACACATACACGCCTGCACACACACACACACACACGCACACAAATGCTAAGGAAGTAAGATAATTACCGCTGTGTGCAAAAACTTAACAAGCGCGTCTCCCTCCAGTTTTTGCACCTGATTTATTATGAGCATTTATGCAAATCAAGTCAGTCGCATTTTTCCAATTAGAATACCTGAGATGCAGCCGTGGTCCCACATGCTGCAGCACTGCTCTCAAACAAAATACATATTAATAACTCAAATGTGTTAAAAGTCTCCTGCCAAGTGTCCCACTTCCACACTCAAAATGCTTATGCGTATAGGTTAGTGCGTCAGGATGGGCCCTTTTTATACAAGCAAGTGCTTTAGTGCCAGAGCAAATGCTTCGTAAACACGGCCCCAAGTGTGCTAATTAACAACCCTGTCTCCCACCAGATGCAAGTAAAGCCGCAGCTCCTGACTGCCAATATCCAACTTGGGTACCGTTTTCCATTCATTTAGTTTAGCATTTTATATGACAGTGTGAGGTGAGGGGCATGAGTATGCAATGAGGTTAGTTTAAATTTATGCTGACAGAGACTAACTTAAAGTCCTTACTTCTTTTCCCCTCTCTCTCTCTCTCTCTCTCTCTCTCTCTCTCTCTCTTATTTCAGACAACATACTTTTCCAACTTCAAACAGTTGTACACTGCTGGCTATGCCACATCCCTCATCTCTCTCATATCTGCCATTTTTGTCTTCACTGTGTTCAGGTACCGTAACATTGTTTCTTTGAGAAATACCTACACATAGAACCTGTTGAATTTTCCTAAATGAACCCTCTCAAAGATCATCCTTTCTAAACCTACTATGATTTAAAAATAAAAAACAAATAGTTTATAAAAAATGTGTAATACTTTATATGACTTTGAAATATTTGGTGGACCTCGTATGCTTGTAAAATTGTAAATTCTGAGTTTACCACTGGAAATTTGTGCTGGAAGAGCAGAATTGGTTCCATGATGCCCAGGTCATGTTCCAGGTCAATGGTAAATAACGTCCACACAACTTTCCTCTCTGATTATAATGTTTGTAAAACAGTGACCGTTCCTATCAGCAAGCAAGTGTTCATTGTTTACATTTTTCAGTGGACAATGTAACTGGTCCGGGCTGCCTTACATCCCACCAGACACTATTACCACTCAAAAACAAACATTTGAGAAATACCAGTTGGTCAAGTGACATTTTTGTGACTTTATGAGTCAACGAGGTCTACCTGAATGCAGCAGCAGAACTCAAATTTTCAGGAAAAGCACATTATTCATTCAGAAGGTGTTTCTCTGCCCAACAGGAAGTTCCACTGCACCAGGAACTACATCCACATTAACCTGTTCTCCTCTTTCATCCTGAGAGCCAGCGCTGTCTTCATTAAAGACGGGGTGCTCTTCTCTGACGAGAACCTGGACCACTGCTTTATGTCCACCGTGAGTGTCCGCGCATACAGCTCCTTTAGCCCCACTTACCATGACAGATTTGCATATTACTGCATCTTTTTTATTTCATATTTATCTGGAAATTTGAATTTTCACACTGAGAGCTAAGTCACTTCTTTCGTCTGAAAATGAACACGCAGGCAATATGTACCTCGGCACCTCAGAAGGGCTTATTAACGCTGAGAGCAGGATGTCTGATTGAAATGCTTGAGGTGAACGAGCCATGCCTGGGAGGACATTAATGACGAGTGTTTCCCCTCCTAGCATCTTCGAGGGGCTGCTCGTAGTGAAGCTAAGTGTCCCTGTTGTGTGGCATCAGCGCAGCATTGTGAGTCATTAAGCGAGGATGTGAAACCAGGGGTGAAAAGGGCCATACAGTCAGCGAGCGAGAGAAAGAGAGCTCTCTTGTGCGCTGTCAGAGGCACCAACCTGAGTAAATCCCACTCGTTGAGGCCAGATAGAGGGATTAGAGGGTAAAAGTAAGAAGGG
>OMKZ01053121.1:22999-43057 GCA_900302535.1 Neoniphon sammara
GGGGGGATTGTGGCAGAGAACACAGGCTATAGGTATCGATGGGGGGTTGAGATAAGATTAATGAAAGAGTGAAGGGGCTTTTCTGATGGTAGCAACCCCTCCAAAGATTTAATATGGCCACCCAGACATTCTCACACAGACAGAGTTGCTTCAGCCCTGATTAGAGTGTAATTATAATTCTCACACAGACCTACGCACACATGCACTTCGTTGGCATCTCAACAACCAGATAAGTGAATCCCTTCATTTGAAAGGTGACAAATTAATACCAGGCTTCCGCAATTATCATCAGTTCCTCCAAACATATCATCATTATAGAGCTCTCTACGACCCACAAATTGATGGGGAAGGTCGTTACTGTACCAACATTTCAGCTCAATGAGATCCAGGGTCTAATCTGCCGGTCGCGGCTATTGTTGTTTTGTGCTGCAGACGTCCTGTAAGTCAGCAGTGGCCTTCTTTCAGTTCAGCATCCTGGCTAATTACTTCTGGCTGTTGGTGGAAGGCATGTACCTGCAGACCCTGCTGGCTCTCACCTTCGTCTCCCAGAGGAAATACTTCTGGTGGTACATAGTCATCGGCTGGGGTGGGTGCTAATCATGATACCAAGATACAAGGAAACACCTACTCTATTTCAGCTCTCTTTCAGTTTATATTGTTCTCTCTCTCTCTTTCTCTCTCTCTCTCTCCCCCGCCCCCTCTTCTTTTCCATTTACCTTATGACAATGTCAGTGTGTTTCTGCCTCCCAGGTCTCCCAACCACAATCATAACGGCGTGGATCCTAACGCGAAACTTCTACGATAACAGGGGGTGAGGATTAATGAAAGGTGTTGCATTATTTATCAGAAATCGTAGGAAATGTCATTGTAAGCTGAGGAAACTTTGAATATACAGTGGATGAATCCATGTACTCAACTCATGAACACAACACATGATAGAAACCTCAACCTTACAGCACATGGTCCCCCCAGACAGTAAATGTTCTGATTAGATTTTTGAGTGCCTTACGGCATAAATTTGCATATTGATGAGGAAATGCTGATTTTCTTGAAAGTGCTGTAACTCCTTAATGTATCAGAGTAATTATTGTGGGGCATTAGGCAGCTCAAGTGCCTCTTGTTTAATTGTTGTGACTAGACACAATGTTTGAGGAGATTATTGTGTTCATTGGGTCAGTGTGATTTATTTTGTGTGTGTGTGTGTGTGTGTGTGTGTGTGTGTGTGTGTGTGTGTGTGTGTGTGTGTGTGTGTGTGTGGACCAAAGCGTCAGGATGCTTGTTTCCTTGTCTTTCCCATCGGGACATGTGTCCCCCATTCCCTGTTTTTTGCCTTTCTGCTTAAATGGAAAAGTGGAGCAGACGGCCATCTTGTACCCATGTGCTCCTCGCAAATTCAAATGAATCCCTGCAGACTTAATCCCTGATGAGGCAGTGCACATCAAAACAATCTCGATTACCCCCCCTTATTTAAATTTGAATTTACAGCAGGAACACACATACTGGCTCACCGGGGAGCTCCATTAGATCAACGGGAGGTTAAACCCTGTGCTCAGCTGGAATGGGAGTGCAGAAGTGTTTCATATATTGCTACAAGTATTATTACAATTATTTATTTGATTTTCAGCAAAATGACACCCGCTGTATGCCACATATAACAGAGATGTATGAAGGTCTAATGAGAGCTGACACAAGGGTTGAATTGGAATTCGTCGAGGTCCCGCCCACATTGTTGGATTGACAGGCGATCTCTGGGAAGTGCGGCGTGGAAACGCCACAGCAACGAGCGCTTAGCACCAAAGACGGAGGGAGAAAAAAAAATATACAAGGGTCTCATAGATTACTACTTGAAAAAGATCGTGAGTTCATGTTATCTTCTGCCAGATGATCTCACTGTTATTAGACACAACTATAAGGCAATATCCCCGCATTCTATTTTTGCTCCCATTTGTATCTTATGCAGTTCAACAGATGAATCATATGCACATGTATAAAAGGAAAAGGTCAATTTCATGACCTTGGCAATGCTATTTATGTAGCAGGACTTCTCCACTCTCACACTTGCTAATTTCCCTCAGGTTACCAAGGAAACTAAAGCAACAGGAATTGTACAGTCTTGCTTGTTTTGCTGGTCATATTGCATTTTCCAGCTCCAGGGTTTCAACAATATGTATTTTTGGTTAATTCCCTTTTTATCCATGGCTAAATTTAACCACCAAGCTTTTGTGCAAATAGCGCAGCAGTGAACTGTGGTGCTCTTTCACCTGGTTGCTGCCAGGCCTGAGAGACAAGCATCACATTAACACGGGGACGTTTCCTCGAAAAGACAAGAAAAAAAAAATTACAGCTCAGAGGGGTTTTATATTGGGAGTTGCAGGTGTAAATTCTTGCGGTAGGCGGTTTTGTATGTTGTGTTTTTTAATGTGTCATTAAAAATATTTGGTACACAGCTGATACAGCAGCCGTGTTTGGTTTCAACACCCACACACTTTTAGCAAGAATTTGTCCAACGGTGCACTGTTCCTTCATAACTGGACAGAAATGAACAGACAAGTGGCCAACACAGATTTATCAACACAAAGTAATTATGCACACACAGGCATGGACATGCTGTAGGCCCTGTAGTACACACAGTGCACTAACACACACACTGCAGACACAAGTTACGGACAAATGAAATCAAGCTGATTTGCTCTGCAATACATCTATAATGCAACGTAATTATGAACTCACTGATTTATATTTAAAATCTTGTCCAGCGTACCAAAAGACAAAAAAATTTGGTTCAGGAACTAGATTTTGCAAGTTATTGTTATTCTTTATTCAGTGGATGTGTCAGCTTGATTCTTAGGTAACCCTGTTCTTTAATTCATATGGGCATTTTGATTGTTTATCTCAATCCTCTTTTATTCATTTGGTGGTACAGCACTTTGTGACACTGCTGGAAAATCATGTTGGTGACGATGATTATTGTTATTACTATCAGCATAATCATTATTATACAATAAGCAAAGTCAATAATAAGAGTAAGATTGACAGAGGGTTTGTTATTCTGTTAATCAGTCAATCACACCATCACTGACATGCAAGGGATTTCCTGTTGCTGTTGCACAGTCCAAACAGCCACTAGGTGGTGCCCTATTAAAACCTATAGAAAGTGGGTTAACATTCATTTGCACTGTGCTAGTCTGTAAAACAGCAAATGAAATCATGTTGCGACAGAGTGGTGTGTATTATATGATCAAATATAGAACCAAATATATTTGTGTAGAGTATGAACATTATTCATTCCCTGAGTAAATTGTATTCAGTGAAAAAGAAAATTCTACATAGTTGAATCTTCTTTTGATTTATCAATTTTGATTGAAAAGAATTCTTGAGTTAAATCAGTTCTTCGTAGATCCACAAACACTTGGAGAAATGTAGCAGATGAAACCAGTGTAAAATATTATGTGATCATTTCTGTGTTGCAGTGTCCAGAGATGGAGCAATGGTTCAGAGTGGGCCTGGATTTAAAGTGGTAATACACCACATTCTGTTTGTTTGTTTGCTTGATGCTGCTTATTTACTGCTTAATTTATTTTCATGCAACAAGTGCACTGAAAGAAAAGGTTAGTGTACTGTAAGTGCAAATTTGTATTTGTAGCAGAGTGATGTCCTCCCCATGTAATCTTAAATAATATTTCTCAGCTCTGATTTATGTCTTTTCCATAGGGCCACAGTTGCTGTTTTCTCAATTATAAAACACAAAAGACATGTAGACCATGTATATTTATAGTATGTACAAAAAGTAGATCAGTCTTAGTAAAGAGAAGAAAAAAAAATCCGCCCACACATATGCATCTCAGTATATCCTGTGGTTTTATTCCTCTTGTGATCTTGATTTGGGTTGGATGCCGCCCCAAGAGCAATTATAAACACGTGCCTGTACAATCAAACATTATTATTAAAAAATAAATAAATACATTTCTGGAACACATACTTAGGTTGTTGAGGAAGCAAAATGTTTTTTTCAGACTTGGGTGTTATTGCATGTTGCATCTTCACTCCAGCTGATGAGGCTGGCAAGGACTCCTCAGTCAATTCAAGAGAGACCATTTTAACCCCATTAGGTGGGCTGAGAGCCTAATGTGAGCTGAGGAGGAAAACTACTGAATTCCAGCATATCCTCACTTGTGCCTCCAATGTCCTACAAAAGAGAGAGACCAGTATGTGGTATGTCTCATGCATACATTGCTCCACAGAAAATCTTTTGATAAAAATAGAAAAAGTAATTGTGACTGGATTATGTTGAAAGCATAAGAATATTTAGCCTAGTTCATATTTGATACTAACTGTAACATAAGACTAACTGGAAGGAAAACCTGAACGCTCAGAAATGGTCTTGAGCTTTTGGAGAGTTTCTCTTATGCTCAATTTTAGACTCCAAGCGTATTATAGATGACTAAAATGAGCTCTATTCCCCTTTAGAAAAAGCCATTCCTGAGATGGCTGTGTGTTTTCTACATGTAGCCATGCTTCTCTATCTGTATTCATGCCAAATACAACTTACAAATCAAATGATTCAAATGTGACCTAGGCTAGCATGTATAGCTTTGAATTTGAATACATTTAATGGACATATTCTGTATTTTGTTAGTCATGTTTTGTAATTTTTTCTACTGTGGGGTATTGGTTCCACCTGGCACTGAAGATGGACAAATTTACATTTGGATGTGTGACCATATCTTTGGAGCTGGTAGGGTTGTTTATCAGTACCAATAACTCAGCAATTACTTTGCAAGGTCCTGAAATGTCTGGTTTTCAATAGTCACTGTCTGTTTTGAAACAAAAATGAACCACCTGCTGCAATTTCAAGACACTCCCTATCCCCCACATGCTAGCATTTTGATGGCATAGTGAATAGTGTCTCTGGGTTTATTCTGTGCGATGATTTCTGTGTGTGTCCCGGGGTATGATTTGGTGCATATTGTGCATGACTGACATATGACACTAAGATAAAACCTCAGGCAAAACAGAAACAGAACTCACTTTGAATTGCTGTACTTGTTAGTGCAGAAACAAATACACAGACAGGTACAGATGATGTGCCGTCCCTCAGTGCCTAGTAGCTATGTAGCATCAAGTGTCACTTTAGTTCGAGCTACTGTAGTCTTGGAATAATTATCACATTATTCACCCAATATATTGTCAAAAAGAACAGATCCACTCTATATACACTATATCTGGGCTGCAGGATGTTAACTGTCTTAAAGGGCAAATCTAAATGTTTGTAATGCTTGTAGTACTACAGAGTTATGGAATGGAACTGAATGTAATGTAATGTGATGCTCAGCTGCATTTGAATCTTGTAGAAAACAATAAATTAAAAAAAAAATAAAGAAAAAAAAATAAAGAAGGCTACTTACATGACTCAGCTAGTGAGGTGCTATGAATCTATGTACCATCAGTCAAATTCCATGCTTTTCTTGACTCTGCAAGCTTATCAGATTAGCTCTCTATCTAGTCGCCATGCTTTTAGCTAACAGCTGCAAGCGGCTTAACTGACGGCTGTTCTCGCAGGGCAAATAGTTTAATGTAATCATTAAAGACTGGAAGTAATGATACAAAGCTGCTGCCCGTAGACACCAGCAGATTTACAGTCGGCAGGACCAGTTTCCTGGTGTCATTTGGTGTATGTAGTTGCTACTTTCCTGGCAAGTTAATCAGATTCTGACAAAGGCCGATTGAGGTCGAAATGTAGCAATAAAATGTCTTGGAGCAGTAAGCTGTTGCAGAAATAATTTGTTCTGCTGGTATGTTGTCAGTTTTTCCTGCAGCAGCATCTAGGTGGATGTGCATTTATGCCACTTCCTGAAGTGATCAGACTCTGTTGCCTGCCAGGCCAGTAGCAGAGTTCCATTAGCAGATGTAAACAATACCTTGTTGCATTCATAGTCATATCCACCAATATGACTGTAAATGCCATCTTCCATTTATTCTATTTCAATTCCTCCTAGCTGCAGAAACAAAGTAACTTCAGGAAGAATATCCCTTTAAAATAGAATTGAACTTTGGCAGAGTGTTGGGTTGTATAGTTACCTGGATGTGATCTGAGTTCACATGGTGGTGAAATATCCTCATTAGTTACTCTGTGCTCCCCTGGGCTGCTAATTCAAAATACTGTATTTGTATTCTTTTCCATAATGTGACATAACAAGTCCCAAAATAACATTTTCAGCACATAAACAAATACAAACAAAATGTATTATGCCAATATAAAAAGCAATAAGCCACAGTACATATTTTTTCATGTAATTGCAATTATTTGTTAAAGTAGTATCAAGTAGATTCTTAAGATTCTAGATTCTTGAGGTGCAAGGTTACTGCAAGTAACCTTGTTTCTTGTAACTTGTGCAAGTTGAACTTCCCTGCAGATGCTGCCTGCCGGATCTACTTTCCAATTAAAATAGGAAAATAACAAGAAAAAAGATATTTAATTTTCTCAAAAAATGGGTACCACGACGTATTAATTTTAATATTGGCATAATACACTTTGTTTGTGGTCGTTTATGGAATGAAAGTGTCATTTTGGGACTAGTTTTGCTGTGCTATGTTAAGTCAATGGACAGGTACTAATACAGTATTATGGATTAGCAGCCCAGGGGAGCACAAAGCAACTAAAGAGCACCATGTGGCCTAAGATCATGTCCAGGTAACTATACAACCCAACACTCTGCCAAATTTCAATTATGCTTTAACACAATAGCTCATACATGTCTTCCATCACAAATGTCAGGATCTAAATCAGCCATTTGGCAAGTACAAAGGTGACCCTTTACTTAACAACATAAACAAAATCAACTGTGCAAGATTTCAAAGTCATACCATTAATTTGTGTTGCATCTCATTGGATTTGCTATTTCACAGCAGTTGTAGCTTGGCAACTCTATTTTTTTCCATTTATGTTCATTATTGCTGCCTATCTTTAGATCATGTTTGCGTTTTAAGATTTCAGTTTATTTCTATCATCTTTAGTACCTTCATGGCTTTGTCATCAGAGGTGACAGTAGTGGCAGAGCACACAGTATATTTCAGTCTTCACCTGTCTACACAGTGGATTTGTCAAAAGAAAACATATACAACAGGGAGCAGGAATTTGTCTAACATGTTTAATTGTGTTTCTCCAAAACAGTGCATTGGGTAAGGGTTAATAAAGGAAACATGAGTTCAAAAATGTGTGTTTTGTCAGCATGTGTCAGAGTCAACAGCTTGGATGAGGAGCAGATAAAGTTGAGATCATGTACCAGTGATCATTTACTGTAGTTTGTTGTCTGTTGTCACCTCACAGGATATTGAACTTGCCATCAGTAGTTATTCCTCAGATACTGTACATTAATTAATTTCCACAAGTTCATTTGCTTCAACCAATGGTGCATGAAATTATCTGCAAACCAATGCATACGATGGAGCAAAAGTTTCCTTGAGTTTTTTAAAATTATCATAACTTGAGGGTTTGATAATTTTTGATAATGAGTTTAATTAATTATAACTTTTTTATCTAAAATTCTTACATAATGGAAAAAAGCACTGTAATGAGTCCTTTGGTGCAGCATTAGGTTATGGCAAGGAAGGCATTAAAGTAGTGTACACAGGTAATGTTATATTTTTTGTTTACATTATTGCTGTTTGTATCTGGCTTATCTAATAGTCTAAATATTGCTTTGAGTGGTGCTGCTATTATTGAGTATTATTGGTATTGGTATTAAGGGAATCATTAAGATCATGATCTGCAGAAATCATTGTTCCATATCACTGGGATTTACCAGTGCAAGCACGCACCAGTAGTAAAGAATAGGAATGTAAGATTTTTCATTTTAATATATAGACATAATAACACATCAGACAATAGGAAGCATGCCTTCCCTCTTAACTGGGAAGATTAATAACCCCCAAATTACTTGCACTTGTGCTAGAAAGTATAACATAAATTAGAATTGATTATCCCATTAACTACCAAGGGCCTACACGTAATTATTTTGGCCTATGGCATTCCAGAAACTGGGTTAACAGAGGTCTTATTACACATAACACCGCTTACTGTAGATACATGGGCTGCATGAGAAGGATGCCAAAAATCATTTGAAAAAGAGACATGTTGAATGAAAATGGGAATGCTTAAAAACAGATAAACAAAATTGGATATAAGATAAAAAACAAATTCATCTCTCGTCGTACAATCCATAAGAAACATCCACGATCAGAATGTAGCACAGCCTGCCATATAAAATTGGAAGGGATGATACTGATGGTTAAGTATTAGGACACAACCAGTGATCAGACCCTGTGGTGTAGAAACCGAAGTTAAGAAAAAATAGAAACTGATTGATGTGAATGTTTTATTTCTAAAATTTCTGTGCTCATGTCAACCGCCCCCCCATACATTCTTACACACTTACAACCACATTAAGATGAGGTGATTGAGTTTGTCTGAATAATTTGATTAAGATTTTGTCCAAACAAAACAAAACAAAACAGACTAATAAGATTTGTGTTAGGATTTAGAATTCGGGAATCGGTGCTCTGCTATCTGGCATTTCCTACACTTCAGACTCAATCACCTGAAAATCAACCTGTTTGGACACATTATATTCAAAGTCATCTAACTGGTCTACGATTCAGAGATACTGTGTATTGTGGTGGTAATGTAATTTGCCATTTTAGAAGAAAATCACAGCATTTTGCTCCCTCTAGTGGTTCATCTCCTTCCAGAAATGAGATGAAATAATGTGCTTTCTGTACAGTGTGATGTCACTGATGTGTGGCTGACACATCAGCTCCAGTCTCAGTGATTTATAGGCAGCTCCTTCTGCAATTAACTAGGCCCAACAGCCTGTCCTGTGACACCAGAGTGAAGCATATGGTATTTGGAGAAATGGGACTCACTATCCCAGCCGCCATACAGACTATTCTTACTTGGAATTCCTCATCACTTCACATCAAAGAGATTTCATTCTCCTTCACCAGAGAATACTGTACGTCACCGTCTGCAGCACCCATGGGAGTAATGACACCCTGGTTTTCAAATGACCTTGACCCTGCTTGCAATTTTGAAAATCAGAGGGAGAAAGTAGGCTGGGGGATGGTTTGAGAGAATCGTTAGATATACACATAGATGCCAATAAATAGCCACTTTATAAATCTCAGGTCTGTTATTGGGGATCATCCACTGAATCACTGGTACAGGAATAGGTGTTGATCCTTAAGTTTGTATGTAAAGATGTGAAAGCTTGAACTGTTTGCAGCAGCCACAGTAATTCTGAGTCTTTACAAAACAAGTCTTTAGGACAAGAGCATCAAGTTTTCTCTATGGCCATGCACATAGCAACCAAATGTTATGTTGGTTCTTGAATGCTAAAGCTAAGATGAACATTTAAAAAGAGAGACTGCAAAACACAAAATTATGATGCTTTAATTTCTTTGTGGTAAATCAAATTCCCTTTTTATATATCGCCAGATAAGTAGGCTATTGATTAAATGGGAAAGTCTATGTGCTTGGCCTACAGAGCTGCATATTACACCTTTAATGACTGGTGTTTAGAAAACACACAATGGGAGCATATAAGTTTAAAGTAATAAAAAATCCTCCCTCTGCTGTCATATATGCACAAAAACATGGAGCAAAGTCACTGAATCTGCGCTGTTTGTTTTGCATGTACATTTGTGACAAGAGGGCAGTGAATTTTTTTTATTTTACTTTTTTAAGAACAAAATGAAATGACACCATGAGTGGAAGTTAGATCCGATCCTCACTGCACATTCATGTTATGGGTCATGACAAGCAGAACTTGAGGATTATGTAAAAAAAAAAAAAAAAAAAAAAAAAAAAAAAAAAAAATCAAAGGGGTCAACTGAACCACTAGAGGGAGCATTAGGCTATGCTTGAACTCAAAAGTGCACTGAGACTACAAGGAGTGTCCCCTACTACATAGCAGCATGCGCTTTTTAGCTCAATAAAACTACAGTATTTCAGTGTGCTTCAGTTGTTTAAACAGCTGAAATGAAGATTATTTGAAAGATTGATTCCATAGACCTGCGCTATTACAGCTTTCAAAATGCCAAGTGAATATGCAGTGCATCTCTAACTAAATGTCTGCCATCTAATCTACATCAGGATTTTTGAAAACACACCATGTGACTGAGGCCCCTCAATCAATCAGTCAATCAGCGCAGGCTTTTAGAGCCACATCAGCCTGCTGTCGCCGAGACCCTGATCAGTGTGGGAATGTTTTATGTTTTTATGATGAGATATATTATGTACACAGAAGATATGCGTGTGTATGTGTGGGGTAGATAGAGAGAGGTTGAGCGAGAGAGCGCAGACCAACGGGGAGGTAACAACGGCAAAATCAATCTCACACATGACTGCGTTCAGGAGAGGTGAGTGGCAGCGGGCATCTTGATCTGTCCGTCAGCCTGCGTGTTTATGGCTGCTGTGGCAGCAACATAACTCCTGTACGACTAAACAGAGCGACGAGGACCAACAACCATGACTACATGGATAATATGGCTATTAGAGCAGGAGACTAGGCATCTACTACATCATGAATCACCACACACACACACACTGTATTCGTGTGACATCTCCTTCTGCAGAGGTGTACAGCAGGACCATGTTAATCCTCAGACGGTTTAACCTCCGACTTCTACACCAACTGCCCTACTCTGAATAATGGGGAAAAAAATGTAAATGGGGCTGTTTGAAGATAGACTGATGCACTGATTTTCAGTGTTTGGGGAAATGATAGTCATGTATCACGTGTAGTCACGTGATAGAAAGACCAACGACCTGAGGAAGCGAAACCCCCCCAAAATTCATTATTTTCAAAGATTATTCTGCTCTCCATCCATGCAGATGGAAATCACTTTTCATTTTCTAAGGGTACAATAGACTGTTATCAGACCCTGGAGCCAATTGGTGCACACAGGTAAAGTGGTTAAAGCTGGACAAGCCAAATTTGCATGAAAAAAAAAATAAACGTCTTATTAGACTGAATCACTAACTGGGGCTGCAACAGAGACATCCTCCCACCCCTCCTTAATGAGAAGCCACAGATTTGCCCTATTTACCCAAATGAATTTTAGGCATTTGTTTATGGTCACAAAGTCCAAAACTGTCTTTTTTTTAAAGGGATGGTGAACTAAAATATGTAATTTTTCATTAAATAGTGTTTATTTTATTATTATCATTGGGTGTAGAAAACATGATGAAACTGTGAGAATGTGAAGCTCTTACTAAACAGACAGGCCTATCAGCTGATTTCTCCTGAGCCAGATGATCAGTTTTGCTGGGAATACACCTCTTTCACAGCAGCCATTTTGACATGGAGTAGCAGATAAACAAAGGTGTTACTAAAATACCTTTCCTATTGAAGGTGCTGGAAAAAGTTATTGTTTCTCAACCTATTGCTTTTACGAGTAATATCATTTTTGATAACTATCAGTCTGGTTTTAGAGCTCTAAACAGTACTGAGGCAGCCTGCCTTGTCCACACCTGATGTGTTTTGGGGTGCATGTCAGCTATATGACAGCTATATACTTTCTCGGCGCTTTCGGCTTGCGGCACGCGTCAAAAATAGGCTCCACGCCGAACTTCGAGATGAGGCGGCGCTGCTGCATGGCGTGCTGTGTGGCTGCTCTAATCTGTTAACATGGGCGCCGAAAGGAAAACCAACAGCTAACGCAGCCGCCACGCAGCCGTGACGCATCCTGTGTGGACAAGGCCTCAGTGAAGGTGACAAATGACTTACTCCTTGCTGCAGATACATTCCCTTCAAGTCCTGCTAGACCTGAGCGCGGCCTTTGGTACAGTAGACCGCTCCATTCTTCTATATCATCTGGAAACCCGGGTTGGTCTGAAAGGGTCTGCTCTAAACTTATTACGTTCCTACTCGTCTTGTTGTTGGTAATTCTCCATCTTTTGTTTCCCATTCCACTTGACAGTTGAGATTAGGTTTGCAAAATCTACCACTGCTTTTAAATCTCATCTTAAAACATTCTTTTATAAGAAAGCTTTTATCTCTGGGTGAACTTTATTTCATTTTATTTATTTTAATTTCTATTTATGTTATTACTGTCTTGCATTTTATTTATTTTATCATTATTTTATCTGACTGTATTTGTATTTTATTTGTATTTAATTTATTTTTGTGAAGCACTTTGTAACTTTGTTCAAGCTGCTGTAGGTAACTTTGTAGAGTGAGTGGAACTTCGTCGGGAATTTAAAGTCAAACAGCTCAAACAGCACCACCTGAGATTCAGTACCTTCTCCAAGTGCTTCCTACACTCGTGCACGCTCGTGCATGTGTCTCCATTGCCGATGCGATGGGGGATTAAAGCTGGGGGTATACTTCAAAAGATGTTAGAACACCCCGGTGGACACGCCTTGGAGCACCGAATGCAGTATACTCCGCAAGAACTGCAGTTCTATTTATACCACTCCACGCCGGCAGAGCGCGCTTACTGATGGCGATTCCACTGTTAAGAAACAGCTTGATGCAGGAAACTCTCGGAAACACAGCGCCACAATAGAAGAAGACGGTCATTTTTGCCAGTGAATAAACTTTTATGAAAGAAAATGTATAATGAAAAATTGTTTCAGATATTCTGATAACAAAAAACTGCTCCTTAGATATCCTATGATATTGCGTGTGATATTGCGATATAAACGTATGAAATAAACGTCAAACACAAATGATCTGGATAATTTTGGAGACAGGTATTAGTATGTGTTGAAAAACACTGGCCTGCTCTTTTTCTGTGTAGAGTGGCTGGCTTTAGACTTCAGTGTAAAAACATGGAAGTGTAAAAAAAACAGCAGTATTTTCTGTGGCTGATGTGAAGTGGAGGTGAAGGACAGTAACAGATCTATTTTGATCAAACTTATACATCGATAGTTGAACCAATTATTTTGGCGGCGGTGGCGATGTTGAGGCTGTTACATTTAATATACAGGGAAACGCTGTGATGGTAATGTTTTTCTCTCAGCAACAATGGCCTTCTTCAGTCACACGTGCCGCATTTGCACACCAGAGTTTTTACTCACATATGCGAGTGAAATGCTCGCACTGTAGAGCCCAGTCCATCAACAAGCTCGGCGACTTTTCGAAGTGCATGCTGCTCACTGAAGATGTGTTCCCGACAACACCGGAAGTAATGAATGAGCTCGCCTCCAGCGTGAACTCTGCGCTCAGGCCTCAGACGCGACCAGCCATGTGACGTCAGAACCAATCACAGACAGGGGGAGGTAGCAGAAGTAGAAAAGACACAAGACAAAGTTCGGCTGTGATGTCGTACACAAAGCACACCGAAAGAACAGCAAACACCGCGTCTTGTGTCTTGCAAGACGTCTTTTTACCCCGAAAGTTCTACTTCGTTTGAAGTATACCGCCTACTTAAGGGATTCACAGTGCAGCCAGAGAGCCATTGTAGTTTTTCTTTTCTTTTTTTTCATTTTATTTTATTATTTACTGGTAAACTCTCTCCCTCTCTCTCAGGTGTTGAACATGCACGGGAAGGTGCTGACTGTGCGCCACCAGGCGGTGAACAGGAGGAAGGACAACCGGTTTGCCGTGGCTCTGGACTCGGAGCAGAACAACATCCACGTCAAGGACATTGTCAAGGTCATCGATGGGCCGCACTCCGTAAGGACCACAGTTTATTTTGTCATTCATTCCTTTTATTTTAATTAAATGCACTTATAGACCTGTCACAATCACTTAAAAAGTTGTATTTAGAAATTGTTTCCTTCCAAAATGAGATCCACAACTTGTTTGCATGAAATTAGAACTCCTTATGAGCTGCTTTTGAGCTGAGACTCATTTTAAAAGCATCACTTCCACAAATGAGGACATTTTTGAGCATAGAATCATATAATGTGGCTTTGAAGTCTTTTCCAGAAATGATTCACACTCTTTTGAAATGAAACACTTTTATGATTCTTAAGAGTTAACATCATGCATGCTAAGAGAGAAGTGTGTTTTCCATTTATAATTCTTTGTGTGTGTGTGTGTACATGTGTGTCCTCTAGGGTCGTGAGGGTGAGATCCGTCACCTGTTTCGCGGCTTTGCCTTCCTGCACTGTAAGAAGCTGGTGGAGAACGGAGGCATGTTCGTGTGCAAGACCAGACACCTTGTACTGGCTGGTGGATCCAAGGTCAGCTGCTCATTGGCTGCTTAGACGTCACAGCTGGACTGAGTCAAACTGTAACTGTAATTATCCACGGAGCTGTGTGTTATCAGAAGTAAACCTTGTGCTGTCGACCTCTTTCAGCCCAGAGATGTCACCAACTTCACAGTGGGAGGATTCGCTCCCATGAGCCCCCGCATCAGCAGCCCCATGCACCACGGCGGGGGAGGTGGGTCCTCCTGTTCCTACTGTAGCTGTTTGCCTGCAGGCGCCGGGCGAGGCAAAGTTTGTCTGGGGCTGGCGTCTGTACTGCTGTGACGTAGACCTTTGAAGGGGGGAGGGGAAGTGGCGTTGCTAAGAGTTTCCTGCTCTTGATGCCGTCTGGTGGTCAGATAAAATCACATCATCCAGCTTTGTCCAGTTGGGTGACTGATGTATTCAGAGTGTTTACACAAATCAGGCCAGGCATCATTTTCATATAAGAATACCTGAAAGTATAATCAATAATAATAATAATAATAATAATAGTAATAAGTAGTATAATCCTGCCTTGAAGTGCAAGTGGGAATCTCTTATTTCTGATGTTGGAAGTCCTGTGAACAACTTCACCGGCATATAAGTGCTTTGGTCAGAAATATTGGGTAACCATAGCAACCTATCACAAAACAGATGCTGTTAGAAACCTTATTTTGTTACTTTATTCCAAAAAGCAAAAACGTGAGTTGCTTTTTACATAAGCTAAACAAATAAACCTAATAAGTATTATTATCATTATTAATAGTTATTATTATTGTTATTGTTGTTGTCATTATTATATCTTTTCCATTTCCTGAACAGGCCATTTTTTTCTCATGAAATGACACAGCTCAGACACTCGTGTATCATCTGAATTTTCCAATTTACCACAGCTAATTAGGTGTTATGAGGCGTTTGTGTGCTTGTTGACTTGTAAATGCAGTAAGCATGATGTTTCCGATGAGCGCCTGAAGGCACCGTTGAGCATGTTAACCTGGTGAGAGAGCAGAGTGATTTCTCCGCTGCAGTGAAGCCTGCAGATGATGTGATGTGTCTGGTAGGACTCATTTCTGTCTGAGGTCCCAGGTCCGTCTGTATTTGATTCCAGCAGAGATAAAAATTAAAATTATTAGATGACTTGGCATCTAATAATGACTTGAAAGCAAATTTTCTGCCTGACCTCCAGTCTGACTTTTCCATCTGGCTTTCTCACAGTGAGGAGTGAGCTCAGACTTCTATCTCAGGACCCTGTGGGCGGGATTACTGCACTGTTAATCTCTGATTGGTTGTGCATTACTGAAAAAAATGACAGCAATGTGTAAATTATCATTGAAGTAGAAGCATTTTGTTCGCTGTCGAGTGTAAGAAGAAGCCAGACGGAGAAAAACACGAGGTCTGAGCTCTCATCGTCATTTGGTCGGAGTTTGAGGTTCAAGGTGATCCTGACCAGTGTCCAGTAAAACTGAAGTTGCATACCTTTTAAAAACACATAAATAAATAAATAAACGTTTAACCATTGTTTGGTTCTCTGCAGGCCAGCAGCAGAGAGGAGGAGGAGGAGGAATGGGGCGTGGCCGAGGAAGGAGAGACAACGATCTGATTGGCCAGACGGTCCGCATCTCACAGGGTCCCTACAAAGGTGAGACTGGACTGGTTTGATTACCCGACCGAGAACCAGCACGACAGTTCAGGTCAACAAACTGACAAACTACATTTCTTCTTTCTACTCAGAGCAGGGAAATGTAATGTTTTACACCGAGAACGTGTTCAGTCTTACAAGTGATGCCAGAATGTGAGATGCCACAACTTAGTTTAAACCATATAGTAAACCTGCCTCCAACCGGACCCCTTGAAGTGTATTTCTGCACTGTAACAGCTGTGCCTACAGTTCCCAGTGTGCACTGGTGCTGATGTTGTGGCTACGTTTCCCAGGGTACATTGGTGTGGTGAAGGACGCGACGGAGTCCACAGCCAGAGTCGAGCTGCACTCCACCTGCCAGACCATCTCTGTGGACAGACAGCGCCTGACCACCATGTACGTACACACACACACACACACACACACATCCAGTCTTCTCTACCGCTCCTCTTTGTTTCTTTCTGTTTGTTTCATTTTATTAAAAAGGTAATTCATCCTCTGTCTGTATTCTGTTTTTTTGTCCCACGTTCTGTTTACTCTTTTATCCCATGCTGCCTTGGCCATTTGCTCTTCCAAATTCTTGTCATGATTTGTTTCGGAGACTTTGAATTGAAATTGTGGTCGACACATGAAAATCCGTGTTGCCAAAGTATCTGCTGGGATGTAGGAGATGAAAGAAAAAGAAACATCTGGTAGACATCAAATTAAAGCTTAAACAAGTGAACTTAACATGATGTTAAAATGATTGATGACTTTAACTTCCCTCTCTCCAGGGGAGCAAAGAGACACAGCGGTATGACCTCCACCCACGGACGGACTCCCATGTACGGCTCCCAGACTCCCATGTACGGCACCGGCTCCAGAACACCCATGTACGGATCACAGACGCCGCTGCATGATGGTAAGTCAGCGCTACTGTGTGTGTGTGTGTGTGTGTGTGTGTGTGTGTGTGTGCGTGTGCGTGTGCGTGTGTGTGTCAGCTATGTCTGCATCAGCCAAGATTCGCTGCTACACGGCAAGATTATTTACTGTCTGAAATGACTTGCGTTTTAGTGTTTTTAAAGGAATACTCCCAATATTTTGGACAAATTACCATTTTTCAGACTGAGACAAGATGTTTGATACCATTTTGACCTCTGTATGTCCACTGGTTCAGTGGACATTTCATCATTTCATGTTAGCTTAGCATAAAGACTTGAAGTCTACAGGAGTCATTAGCCTAGCTCCGTCAAAAACATGTTCAGTGGTTAGTTCTTAAAACAACTCTCAATTAAAAAAAAATCCAAGACGTGTATTTCAAAGACACGATACTGTGTAAATAAGACAGCTTCAGAGTTGCTGTAAGGTTTATTTTTTCACTTTGACTAGGCTATACTTTAGCCACACCCCCTTTCAAAACTTAGGGACCATTTGTGGTAGACTCTTGTGGGAAGCCCCACCATCTCACTCTGCTGGTCCATCCACAAATCAACACTTCATGACGCACACAAAAATTTTTTGAGATTTTGTGGGTATACATTTTTATCCCACAAAATACCTGTTGTGTGTTACTGAAATGGATTTCAGTTTTAGCCTACATAAATAAAGAATCTGGTTTAAAATCTGCATATTTTGTCCACAAAATGAAAATAGAAAGTAAATGTTTGTTTCTGCATCCAGGGGAGAAAGTCGAACATTTTGATTTGCCCTGATAGCGCTGGTTTGTCATCATGGAACAGATACCAGTTAATCAAATTAAACTAAACTTTCAAGTGATTATGGCACACTAAAACAGATCAGAAACTCAAGGATTAAACAAAGGCAGATGTGGAGCCAACAGCAATTATGGTGCTACAAAAAAACAGGAAGTTCACACAGTAAAAGCGCATCAGCACAGTAAAAAATACCACAGTGTTGCTCTGTTTTTTGTGTGGGTAAGTTGGCATGGGAAAAAATATAATCCAGCAAGTGGCAGGCTAAAGGCTACCCACAATCCTCTGCGACTTGGCTTGCTGTGTGTGACCCAAATCACCTCTCATCTCTCATTGGTCGACTTTTGCCCCTAAACAGGAAGCCGTACGCCTCACTACGGTTCTCAGACCCCGCTGCATGATGGGAGCAGAACGCCAGGTCAGAGCGGAGCCTGGGACCCCAACAACCCCAACACACCCTCCAGGTACACAAACACACACACATACACACACACACACACACACACACACACACAGCTCAGGCTGTGATGGCATCGGCATTCAAAGTTGCTTGCAAAATGATAATCCACACCTCCGGATAGTTGGACAAGCACTCCTGTGTGTAAAATAGAGTTTGCACATTAAAAAAGTCTTCTCCTGTCATTATAGGTACAAACCCGAAATGCCGCCAAATTGTAGCAGTTGCAGTCTTTTTTATGTACCAGCTCTTTTTCTGGTGTTAATATGAATCCCACCAGAGTTCTGGGCAAGACATGCCCACAAGTGCAGTGATTGGTCAGAAAATTTGTTGGCTTGTTGCCCATTTGCTGAAACAGTCTTGATATAAACCCCCAACCAACCCTAACCCTAACCTTAACCAAATATCCTACCCAGAACTCCAGTGGGATTCATATAAACATTGCAACCTTTGCAGTGTCACTGTCACTCGTGCAGGTGTGCGATTTTGATCCTGAAACGACATATCGCTGAGCCCTAGAGCATTAACATACAGCACACACACACCTGCACGTCGACATACTTTTTACATGTGCACACTTTGCTGCATGATATAATTTTTCAGCACTTCAGGAGTACAATTATAGGGGTGAAATGAGATGCTAATTATGAGGAATTCCTCAATTAGAATAAAATATCAATGCTAATATAAATTTCAACCTTTAGTCCTCGGAGTCTGCACAGCCGGATTTTGTTTTGGAAAAGGACAAAATTCGCCAGCCTGCAGTTTGGAAATTTCAGTATTTTCATCATGACTGTGCTGTCATCTCCTCCACTGCATTTTTTTTTTCACGCTCCGCAGGAATGACGATGAGTATGACTTCGGCTACGACGACGAGCCCTCGCCCTCCCCTCAGGGCTATGGAGGGACCCCCAACCCCCAGACCCCGGGTTACCCAGAAGTCCCCTCACCGCAGGTCAACCCTCAGTACAACCCTCAGACGCCAGGCACACCTGCTATGTGAGTATTAACACACACAGTCAAAATTGCATATACAGAATATAGGTTTAAAATACCAGCTACTGGCATCTTCATTCGGGATATATTAATGTTTAATGCGCATTAGTATTGCTCTTATGCATCCCAGTCCCCGTCTAACCTGCCTGTCTGTCTCTCAGGTATAATACAGAGCAGTATTCTCCCTATGCGGCCCCGTCCCCTCAGGGCTCCTACCAGCCCAGTCCCAGTCCTCAGAGCTACCACCAGGTGGCGCCTTCACCTGTCGGCTACCAGAACACACATTCTCCAGCCAGCTACCACCCGACGCCCTCTCCTATGGCCTATCAGGTAGAGCACTGCAGAATAATCCAATGTTCACCTCACCCTGACTTGTTGCTGCAAAATTCATTTAAGATACATTTTGAACGCAGGTTTATATGGACGACAGTGATTCAGGCAATATTTCAAATAATGGTGTTGTAGAGCAGCAGAATGCACATTGCTGTGCTGTGCAGGCTAAGCTACTATTAGTATTTATACCATTATTAGTTATGCCAACCAATACCATATATACCATTTTAGCTAGGCTAATGTTGTCATATCTACTGTAGAAAGTATGTAACATTATCATTTATACCTTTTGTGTATTGTTGTTAGCTAGCCAGCTATTATCATAAATATTAATTATGTTACCATTGTGATGTAACTGTCATTAGCGAGGCTACTGTTATCCGTTTTAGCTAGCTAAACTTTATCATATATCATTTTAGTAAGACTGCCATTATAATACACACCCGTGTTAACTAGGCTAACATTATCAGATGTGTCTGTCAAGCTAAGGTTGTCATATATACTGTTGTAGCTAGATTACTTTTATAATATATACTGTTTACTAGAAAACCCCTATTATATATATTGTTTTAGCCAGGTGACTCTTACTGTTATATATTTGATAGGCTGCCATTATTGTATACCATTTTAGCTAAACTGTTATCACTATAGTTAGCAATATTAATTGCTGCCCACTTTTTTTTAGCAAAAGCACAGTTGATTTGAGCATTTTTTTGATCCAGAGTTGAACTATGATGTTAAATCCATTACTACATTAACATGC
>OMKZ01053124.1:0-18671 GCA_900302535.1 Neoniphon sammara
GTTGACAGGACTCGCACCTGTGTGCTCCCAGCTTCCACTCTCGCTCTCTCACGCGAGCGGTTCAAGCCACCAAGTTCATTTGTTGTATTTTGTTGCCCACCAAAGTGTCAGGTGGCTTCCGAAATTTACACGCCAAATGAAAATCTATCCGCATTTGGTGCTTAACGGGTGTTAATTTCGGACCCTGTGCTTCACCATGTACATTTACTACAATTTCTCCCTTCTATGGAGATGTGTAAAACATTTGGTGTTGGCAGAGGAGAAACAATGTGCAGTGAGGTGGAGAAATGTGATGTTCACACGACAGGCGACAAAGCTGCACGATGGTGCAACTCTGTCGCCGGCGGCCTGCTGCAGCAGCAGTGGTGGGGGCGATATTGTTGACAGGTTTCCTATTAAATGTTGATGATGAGCTTCCCATGCTGCACTGTACATATTCATTATGTGTACAATATATGACTGCTAACAATGTCAGCTAGTGTGAGTTCAAAAAATATGCTTTTACAAACTAATATGACGTGGCCTTGCAGCCTTCTGCCAAGCTGAATGTTTGCTCATGGGGTCACGCAGCACAGGAAACTTCATGTCGCCAGCTTCCACTGGAAATGACTTGCTGTTGCTTTGTTTTCCATCATGTGAACGTAGCACGAGAAGACAAGCCACAGGAGAAAAGATTTTAGGGGAGAGAGAGAGAAAATGAAGCATATGGCCCATACGCATCCAGTAAATGGAAATAACACTTCGTATGTATGTAACACTTGATACTGCCATAATACAACACCAGACAAAAAAACATGAGCGCAGTCACAGGTAGGGCTTTCCATGTTAAGTAATGACTGTCGGTGACACCCATCATCGAGCATAAATAATCAAACCTACCACACTGTCACAGGGCGGTGGATTAAAAAACTCCTCATCTTCCGTTCCAGTCAAATGTCCGGTCCATGTAACACTCCACATGAACAACACGGTTTCTCAGCCCTGAGCGTGTCCAGCTAAATTTGACCTTAAATCCACTTATTAACCTTCTATGAGCCTGCAGGAACCTCCTGACCTCCAAGTCAGGACACAGGAGTGTAAGATCAGAGATGACCAGCATGCCTGAGGAACTCAGGCTACAACGAAATGTATAATCTGTAATATTTTATTTATTTTCATTTTTTTAATCACTATCACCTCAATCCATTTCATTTATCCTCATGTTTATTATTTTTTTTAATTTGCCTTTTTATTGTTCTTGTTAAACATAAAAGCATACACACACACACACACACACGTATGTGTGTGTGTGTGTGTGTATAATTACATTTTGCTTGAGTGACAGGGAGCTGGGATGTTAAACCTGATTTAGCCTCTGTTGCGGACAATCAAATGCTAACTTAGGTCTACCTGAGAGACATGTCAAATTAAATATTACCCAAAAGCAGTGCTCTTCTACGCCTAATAAAATCCTTAACCCTGATCCTGACCTTCTGCCAGGTCAAGTCCCACGTAAAAGCTGCTGCCAGTGTCTCTCCAGCCGGCCGGCTCACAGCGGGTCAAACAAGTTTGCCGAGCTTTTTAACTTCCAAAAACTCAGAGCAAATTTTGAACGCAACGCTTTTCCACAAAACAGCCAATACATAGAAGAAATGTATAAAACCAGTTGTGGTCCTGCGCTGCCATCGAAATCCCAGCATCCTCCACTCGTCGCACCGCACTGTTGGATTTCCTTCGCTGTGATGGACTCACTTCATTATTCTGATTGTTACTTGGGGTTTGAGAGGCAGTTGTGTCCCATGATGGTGTGAGGGTTACATGCTGTTTCAGGGACTTTCTCACTTTGACTTTCCCCAGTGTAAAGTTATGGAAGGTGGGGTCAGGTGAGTCAGGTTAGAAAGTTAAATGGTAAATTTAATAATTTCCTGGTATTTAACTCATAAAATGTGTTGTGTTAAGATGGAAACATGTTGAGGATTATTTTAAAATGCTAATAGAGTTTGACCTCTTTTGTCAGGAGGATGTTGACATCTCAGTTGGGAGGAGCAGGTCAACAGGCTCCTTGTTGATGTGATGATGTCATCAGATGACCTCCAGAGTTATGCTGCCTGTTATCTGTCTGTCAGTCTGTGTTGCCAAGGCAGTCGTGCAGCTTTATAAGTCAGGTGTGTGTCAACGCTGCTGTGAAACATCCCAGACGCTGCAGCAGACTCCAGCTGAGACCGAGCTGCAGCTGCCCGACTCCTCACTGTGTTTCAACAGGACTGACAGTTCGTTGATCTATAAATTTAAGTTTATTTTGTGGTTGCACTAATAGTTAAATTTCTCTGAAAAATCTACATGCCTCAAATGTAAGTGGTCTTCTCTAACTTCATTCTCTCCACAGAGGTAAGAATGGAGGACAGTTTGTTTTGGGACTGTGTTCACTGACTTCCACTGCAGCGTCACACACACTGCAGTCTGACAATCTAGGGTTTGTTGTCGTGTGTGTGTGTGTGCTGTCACAAAGCAGCATTCAATCAGCCGCAGGTTAAAATGGAAAATAACTCAGAGATTGTGTTTGTGCTTCGAGGTTTTAATGAAACTCAGACCAACAGAAAACTCTACTTCACCTTCACGCTCATCACCTACCTTTTCACCATTTTCGTTAACCTGAGCCTCATTGTTACCATTTTTCTGGAGAAAATGCTTCATGAGCCGATGTATATATTCCTGTGTAATCTGTGTCTTAACGGAATATACGGTGCTTCTAGTTTTTATCCAAAGCTGCTTCATGACCTTTTGGCTGATTCCCATGTGATTTCATACGCTGGCTGCCTAACCCAGATATTTGGTGTTTACTCCTATGTTTTCTGTGAATTTACAAATCTCACAGTGATGGCCTATGACAGGTACATTGCCATCTGCAAACCGCTGCAGTACCACGCCATCATCACTGCTCAGAGAGTGGCTCAGCTGCTGCTCCTCACCTGGATGTTTTCCCTGCTTGAGACCGCAGTGGGCATCGCGCTGACCAGCCGACTGCCCATCTGCAGCGCTCACATCGACAAACTCTTCTGCACCAACTGGGCGGTGGTGAGGCTGTCCTGCACCGACACCACTCTGAACAACATCTACGGCTTCATGCTGACGGTGTCCCACGTGTCTCAGACCGTGTTCATCCTAGTTTCCTACGTGCACATCGTCAGAGCCTCGCTGAGGTCGAAGGCGGACAGGAGGAAGTTCATGCAGACATGCCTGCCTCACCTCATCACGCTGATTAACTTCACGGTGTCTCTGGTGTTTGATGCCATGTACTCCCGGTACGGCAGCAGCAGCAGCAGCCTGCGGTCGCTGCAGAATGTTCTGGCTGTTGGGTTCCTGGTGGTTCCTCCTCTCATCAACCCGATAATCTACGGCATGAACCTGCAGCTGATCCGCTCCAGGCTCGTCTGGACGTTCAGCCACAAGGTCCACGCTCTGGGCTAGGCTGCACCTCAGAGACTCTTACAGAGCAACGAATCAGGCTGTTTTCTAAGCAGTTTGTTACTGAGGTCCTTCTTTGGCAAAATGAAAGCACTTTAACAGACTGGAGGTCATGACTGGACAGTGTTTTCATGTGATGTTACTGTGGGGACAGAAATGTGGGCGCTGTGCTGCTGACAGTTTGGTGAAATTAGTGAGAAAAATGAAGTTAATCACTTAATTATTTGTCCCTGCAGGGCCCCTCTGACTGGAGGTGAAATCCTGTTCCTTCAGCTCTGAGAGCTGAAAGTCAGTTTTCCAGACAGGGAGGCATGTTGTGTTGATATACTGTAATAATGTCAGGTATGTAAATAATAATGTTTGTTGTATAGACAATAATTTACTTCATTAATCTGTAAAAAAAAAAATCTATATGCAGGAGTAAATCATGTTTCTTTAAAACTGAAAGTCTGCTGGGGGGCTGAGATCAGTTGAATTCAGTTGATTCCAATGCAAATCAACTTTTTCAAGAAATTTTTGGTCAAGAAATTGAATTGGAGGTGAAATTAACTCATCTGCATATTTTTATTAAGATATTTTGAGGAAGACAGAATATTATTCTTATGCCTTTTGATTATCTTGCTTTAGCTTTGTCTGTCAAAGCACTTTGTAAACTCTGTTTTAAAAGGTGCTATATAAAAAAGTGATTATTATTATCATCATATCATCATCATATTAAGATGATATTAAGATGGATAATTTTTTTCATGGTTCTTTTATTCCCATTTAGCCTGATTTTACTTAGTGACATTGCTGATTACAAATTTTGCATACTGACATTTATAAAATGTTTTTTCAAATCTCCTTGTATGTATTAGCTGTTATTTCACTGCAGAGCTACAGAAACAGGTGAGAGTTACTGATCACTGCTGTAAGTGTTGCTTCTAATGAGATTTTCTACTGATCTGTGGAGTTTTTATTTTTCTCTCTGACGTCCGGCTGCAGTTCAGCTCTGCAGGCGTTTCGCTCGGTCCAAACATTACACTGACATGAAAGTTCAGACTCAGACTCATTTGAACAGTAAACAGAACAAATAAATATCTACTGAACTACTTTGAGAAGGCTGGAGATGCACATGGCCATAAGATAAAATCTTTGCCTGAGTTAAATATTAGTGATGAAATACAGAAAATAATTAAGTGAAGTGAAAAAAGAGAGTAAACATCTGATTTGCTCTGATTTTTGGGCTGTTTGTTGAAACTGTGATGATATGAAGCTCAGTTTCATGGTTTTTCAGATATTTAGACTTATGAATGTGCAAATTTGCTGGTATTAAAACTAATGGGTGAAAATGCATTTTTAACATTATGACTAAGTTCACTATAACCAAATACAATATTTCTAGCTAATTTGTGTGTATATTTACAAAAAAAAAAAAAAAAAAAAAGACAATTTCAGGATGTGATTCAGAGAAAGAGCATCACTCATATTTCTTTAGAAAATGTTGGACAGGGTTAACATTTAATACATTTACTAACTTAAATGAAATCTGTCTGCATTAGTTCAGATGAACAAACTGTTTTCCACTGCTGCAGTGTGATGCAACTCAGCCCAAGTCCTACAGAGAGACTCGGAGTGAATGAGATATTGATAAAGCTGGTAACTGATCAGTACTGTAGGCTGACATGATGCCAGAGGGAACAACACCAACGGTGCTTTATTTGGGCAGAAGAGCTAATTTGTATTTTGAAAAGAAATCTGAGTGCAGCAGACCTTCTTAACACTGAAATCCAGCTCCGTTCCAGAGGACTGAGGAGTGCAGCTGAGGCCTGTCAATCATGACGAGCAGAAAACCTGACAAAATGAAAATACTCATTACAGTGTTTTACACGTCACTTAATCTCCACCCTGAAAAACAGTGAGTGCTTTTTCATTTGATCTTAAAGAAAGAAAAGCTGACCTGTCAGAAATGAGAGTCACCCTGAAACACACGGGCCGTCCTGTGTGAAGCTCCACACGGGACAAAGTTAAAGAGCTTCAATACATTTCAGTCTAAACAGCAGCAACTGAGCCAAAATGAAATGTAATCAGTGTGGCGCCCAGCTGTGGCAGGTGACAGGCTGATTCCTGACCTCCTGACCTGAAGCCAAATATTCTGCCTTTCACTGCCGCTCACACACCCTGCTGACCTCCTCATCCCCTCTGCCAGGTTTTCACTTCATTTTGTCATGCAAAACTGAAATTAAACATGTTGGAGAATAGATGGACAGCAGGTTCATTACAGCCTCTATGGAACCACTTATCAATAGGGTTGGGGTTATTTATGATTATTGATAAATCAACAGCAGGTGGACTATCCATAATTAAAACACACAAACATTATGTTTGTATGGATAAATACATCTTCTGAATGGTGACTTGTTTTCCAAACCTTCCTGTTTGTCAGTCAGCACAGCAAAAGCTGCAGTCTGATGTGTGGATGCATTTTGAAAAGTAGGACACACACACACACACACACACACACACACACAACTGTGAAAAATAAATACAACTGACCCACATCCAGCTCATGAAATCACAAATCAGTGGGTTAATGTCACTGAGAGCCATTTAAGTAACATTTCACTTGATCCAGAAAAAAATAATTTCTAAGTCTGAGAGTAGTTCATCTGTCACACACAGTATACAGTTAGAGGCTGATGCTGTGGTGCCTCCCTGTGGCAAAAATAGAAACTGCCACTGAAGAGCCAATCCAATGATGAGACTGGCTGGAAATCTCCAAATATCAGGCAGCTCAAACCTGTGCAGAAACACCTCTAAGATGCTGTCAGTCCCACAGTGCCTCGCTGTGTAGCATCGACTGTACTGAACTGTGACTTCAGGTCCTACAGTCCTGAATAACCAGAATAACTAAACCATCATATAGACCTTTTTCCCACTCTGTGTAAAATGTAAAATTCCCTGACTTTTCCATGACTTTCCATAACTAAAATGTTGAATTTCCATTTCTTATATAAAAGATTTTTCCCCTCATCTATAATTTTAAACACACTTCCAATTCGGAGGTCTAATTAAATCTGCAGAGAGCGTGAGTGTAACAAACTGTGGGGAATAAATCTTATGTTTGATGAATAACTACACACTCATTTTTTTAAATTGAGGCTGACTGAAATCCATGAAATTCCATGACTAGTCCTAAGAACTGATTGAACTCCCTGACTTAATTAACAATGGCATCTTGGCTTTGAATATTTCACTCAATATAAGTGTGATGGAGCTTCAATGAAGCTGCAACCAGCAGATACACAATATGGATGGACACTGTCCTACAATATGGACACTAAGGCTTTTTACACCTGCACACAGACTTAAGGGGGAAGTTAAGGGGAAACAGAAGAAAGTAGCACAGGTTTTACTGAACAAACAACATGACAGAGAGGTGGAGGTATATTTTTATTGGTGGATCACCAGGAAAACCACACCAACAGCACTTTGGATGCAGCCTTGACATTTCCACTGAACTGCATACAGCACATGCATACAGAGCAACAGTAAAAATAACTTCCTTTCTCCTCTGAAAATAGAAATGCTACATTCATGTTCATAGTCAGAAACTAGCACTCTGTCCTCTTTCTGACAGGCGAATCTGAAAAAAATAAAGCGCTGTTTCACACTATTACTGTAACAGATACACAGTCATTTCACTGTGCATGTACACTGTAGTGCTATTTAAAGCACAATGTACTAATACCAACACGTGTCATACTATGAACATGTAGTGTGCTGAAAATAACCCGCGTGCAGTCCGACAGCATCACAGCTTCCTCACCTCTGTACATCATGAGCTTCTACATAAATATCTTCTGACGGAATATAAAAATAAATAAGGGATCAGTAGAGTTTGAGGGAAACATCAACATTCAGCAAAATATAAAAAGATAAACTGTCACTTCTACAGAGCGGATGAAGCTGCACATCTAGCAGAATGAAGCAGGGTGGACTGGGAGTGTCTGGAAACCAAACTACCAACTGGTCTGATGCCCCTGAAGACCAACTTTAGATCAACACACAGATTCACCTGCACCTTCGTCTGGATTTCATACTGAACAAACCTGGGTGATGTGATGAGAGAGAGCAGCAGTTGGGATGAAACACAGTCAGCAGCAGCAGTCTGCCCCCTGCTGGCTGCAGCTCCTCATCACTGCAGGTGTGAACATGTTCACCTGCAGCTGAGTGGAAAGTCTTTGGAGCTGAAGCTGCGGGCCAGTCTGAACACAAACACACAAAGCAGCAGATGACGGGTCAGGAGGTCTGAGCGGGAAACAGCAGCTCTCTGAAACACCTCCACATTAAACCAGTTATGGTGCGTTTAAGTGCTGTAGGAAACGTAAGGCCTTCCCCAACTAAAACAGACACTTTCAGAGGAGCTTTTAGATGTTGGAGAATCTACTCAAAGACGTTATTTGAGGTGATTATATGTATTATTTGAAAATGGACAGAGTGTTTGGACAAAACCTGTGTCCATCCTGCTGAAGGGTTCTCAACACGGAGGGCCCGGCCCCTGGAGGGGACGCAGAATTGACCCCTTGATGCAGCATGCATTTTAAATGGCTGTGTTTGAGGCTTATTAACTTTGATGTTCTACATCACAGAAGCAGAAATGTCTTAAATTACATAACATTAAATTAGAGTAATGTGTCATGTTTTAAACCTTTTGAGTTTTCACTTTGAAAAATGTTTGCAAAGGGGGATCCTGACAAAAAGAGAAGCCCTGATCTGAACAGTGCTGTATGGGTCATTAATGTTCCTGCCACGCTTACAGCGTGACCTCTGACCTCTGACACGTTTACATTAGAGCATTTAGCTGAAACATCCAGACAAAGCCAGAGCCGAGATTCATCCATTCATCCACTGCTCACAATATGAAGAACCTCTTAAAGGACAATTCCACCCTGATTTGAGGTTTTGCTATTTTTTTTTTACATTTCTTACCTCTTTAATATTAATTCTCACAGTTTTACTTCTACTTAGCTTCCCTGATTGCAGCACTGCCTCAGCAAAATCAATCTCTAAACCAACAGCTAACATTTCCTGTGGTTCTGTTAGGCTCCGCCTCCTGTCAATCAAACCCGGTCAAGCCAATGAAAAACAACTGAGACAGAAGGACAAATATCAAATAGCTGCTACAGTGATAAAAGTACAGTGATGTCACACAGGAAGTGAACGTAGGAAATGAGCAGGAACTCCCATCAGGCTGCAGTTGTTTCTTGCTGAAGACGCTGTTTTTCCCATCATGCTCGCTGCTGTATGGTGATGATAAGCTGAAGTATACAGGTCAGATATACTGACATTAAGAACGACCACACCACACAGTACACCAGCTCGTCTTCTGTATTAATCTAAACACAACAGGGCGGACCACCAGTCTCCGTTCGCTTTTGGAAACGCAGACTCAGCGGCGACTGAAGCAGGAAGACGGCGAGACGTGAGGCTGATGGGTAAATACCAAATATGGGTAAAGAAGCTAAACGAAGCGACGAATCAGGTTGTTCCTCTCAGGCTCCAGGAACTCGTCCACCAGAGCCTGCGTGACCTTCTTCAGCTCCTCCTCCAGGCCCGAGACGTCACTGCAACACAAACAGCAGCACTGAGGCCACGCCCACTCCACCAAGCCCCACCCACAACTCAGTCTGCTATATTCAGAGTTCATCAGCTCTGTTTAGTTTGGCTTGGACTGTTGCAGGGCTGCAGTGAACCAATACTTTGACTGTACATTAATCTGTTCAAATATGTCACAGATTATTTGATTAACCATGTGAAACCTGAATGAAATTTCTTTCATTTCTATGACAAATGTATATAAAATTAAAAATAAATATATAAATGACTTCATTAATTAATTTGCAACTTTGGTCAATGATCATGCTTTTTTTTGCCCCAGACTTAGCAATTTTAAATACCTGTTTTTTCTGTTTTATTATGGGTATTATTATTGCATTATTTTTATTCTCTCTAGTTTTTAAGATGAGAGTCTATGCTTTCCAACAAAAAACTGCATCTTCACAGGCTAAAGTGGTAATTTCTAAGTATTTTCAAAAAGAAAAAGGGAATTTTTATAATGTTAAAAATTATGACAAAATGACGAACCCTGTCAAAAGTTACCATGACAAATGAAGCCTTAGCATTCCTCACTTTGTCTGAACAGCAGCCGAAACAAACAAATAATAAATATATTAATTTTATAATGAGATGAACGGAGAAAAGTAAGACAATCTCAGCATTTGTGGACCTGTAACCTGCAGTTTTTGGTATTTTAACCTGATAAATGACTGGAACAATTACACTGATCAAACTAATGATCACCACTGATGGTTTCGACATGGTTTTACGTCATGTGCAGTGCAGCGTCGCCTCCTGCTGGTCGGAGGACTGGACAAGACGACTGGAGAACATGTTTCTATCACTGAACTTCACTGTGACATGAAAGGTATCAGAGAAACGGGCTGTTCCTGTTTCAGTCTGGATGTTTTTTTAAATGAGGTTAAATACAAGCTGCTGGGAAATGATGTCACCACAAAAACAAGCCAATCACAATCAAAAATTAACCAATTAGCACCAGCCCACGCATGCTTTAGCAGAGGGTGGGGCCACCAATACTAGCAGCCAATCAGCAGCCAGCAGCTTATAAATAATACATGAATGTCTTCAAATGGCTTGTTAGGTTCTATGTGGAAATAAGTTACTGACATTATTTCCTTACAGTTTTCTAAAATTTAAATGTCACAGCTGTTTTTAGAAAACAGGGCAGCAGAGAAAACTGACAAAATACTATAAAAATTATCCTTTTGTCCCTCCAAGTGTAAAAATAAATTAAAAAAGCAGAAATCATCAGGTACATGACACACAGACCTGTTGCCCGGCTCTGCACACAGCTCAGTGTAGTATTTGATCTTTGGCTCGGTGCCGCTGGTCCTCAGCGTGGCCACGACTCCGTTCTGCAGCGTGAACGTGATCATCTGACTGCTCTTCGTCACCGGGAGAACCTGAACAGCAGGGAAACACATCTATCACATTTTACTGCTGTACGACCTTTTACACATTAAAATGCACTGCGCTCTACATATCAGCTGCTCCACCATCATCCTGCCTCTCCTCAGACTTATGCATTTTTATTTATTTTTTTAACCTTTATTTTACCAGGACAGTCTTTCAAGATCGGGATCTCTTTTTCTCCAGAGTCCAGGCCAACACAACGCAAGTTTCAAATGTCCATCACCTGAAATTTAAACTCATTTACCATCATTTGCATCTTCAGAGGTTTCTGAAGTTCAGAAAATATCATCATCTCTCTACAGTCACTCCAAAATGAAGAAAAAAGACGCCTCTGCACCAAAATTCAATTGGGTTGAGTTTATTTCTTCTTCTACTAATAACCGTTGATTAGCCTGCTAGCTAACAGTTTGTTCAGGTTAACTGAGCTAACGTAGCTAGTAGCAGCTAGCGTTAGCATGTTAACAGTAAGATGATTAGCCTGCTGGCTAGTTAGCTAGCTAACAGTTTGTTCAGGTTAACTGAGCTGACTCTTGTCAAGCTCCAACTCTTCATGTTTTGGAGTAGAGACTAGGGCTAAAGACAAGACAGTTTACTGTGTCACAGTAAGCTACATTTGGAAACTAATCTACCTTATCACACTGTTCACTTTTACTGACAACCTGACTGAATGGATCTACACACACACCACAACAAGCTGCTGCACACACACACACACACACACACACACCTTTGACATTCACACTTCATTAGACTCATAAGCTACACCTCAACGATCCATATCATTATAAAATTAATACTTTGGGGTTTTTTGGCTGCTGCTGAGACTAAGGAAGCAATTTGAAGACATCACTTTGGACTCTGATCACTTCCATCAGACTTTGGCTTTCTTATCCTACGATTCACCCAAATGAACCCAAAGTTCCACTTCGGGGTACATCTGGGTGATCAGTGGGACTCAGACAATCCAAGCTAAACCGAGCTCAGTGAAGCTGAGTGATGTTCCCTGTTAGATGTGTGGTGTCTTACTGATCTCTGGTCTGGCTGGCTGCTGTCATATCCTGTGGTGACGTCTCTCACATGCAGGATGTCGTGGCCTCCACATGTCTTTGGGTACGAACCCTCGCCGTCAAAGTTGCGTATTCGGCTGAAGATGTTCTGGACGGTCGGCGGGTCATTGCAGATGACGTAGGAGGTTTTGGAAACATGATAACCGTATCTGCAGGACAGGAACAACAGTGTGACTGACACCTTCACGGCTGAGAGGTCACTGAGCACAATTAAATATATAAACAGTATATGTCAAACTATTATAATGAGATGTGCCGTTTAGTGCAGGCTGATATCTGAGGAACGACTGCAGGACTTCCTCAGCCAGCTGTGATGAACCTCTGGAGGCGGGCAGGAAGTGTTTTTAATGATCTTCAGCATCAGCCTCTTCCTGCTGGATGAAGCTGTAAGGAAAGCAGAGTGAGGATCTTCTTACGTCTGGTAGATGTTGTGCAGCTGCTGGTTCAGAGTGAGTTTCCTGCTGTGGAGGTAGGCGGCCATCTCAGCCACGACCACGGCCGAGCTCACGCCGTCCTTATCGGGCACCAGGCTGCCGCACAGGAACCCTGCAGCACAGATGCACCGTCAGCGCCTGTAATTCAAGCTTCAGCGCTTGTCCTGCTGCACATTCAAAGGCTTTCACACTTTCTCTGATTGGTTCGTTTTAATCATACCATGGTTCTTCACGTTTGGACTCTGGTTGAGACTGACCTGTTCAGCTGTGAGTCACTGGTTTACAGATTGCGGTTCTCTTAGCGAACACTGACTAGACCTGACGAAAAATGCAACAAAGCAGCAACTTCACGCCTGAATCGAAACAAAAGGAGAACTACAGGAGTGACAGTGACCTCAGACAGCTCAACACACAGTTCACACTGTTGTGCTAATTCATTTTAACTCTTTTATTCCTTGTTGTTATTTATTGTATTCCTGTAAAGCGATTTGTAAAAAAGAAAAATGCTCTCTAAATTAAGTTAACCTCCACCAATAATATATATAATAGAATACTAACTTTTTGGGCCAATCAGTTTAAATGGGGTGTTGCAATGGGCAGGGCTGAGCTTGAACAGCGCTATAGTTTCTAAACGCATCATCATAACATCATGAAATCTGTATGGAGGTCGGTCATGAGTCGAGGCGGCACTGACCAACTTTCCACACCGATTGGCTGAAAAGGGCGTGTCCTCTGACAACAATATGGCCTAAAGGGGGTGTGGTTTAGCACAAACTGCACCTTGACTTCCAGCTGCGCCTTTGGCAGAGTGTCTCCATGTCATTATTATCATCATCATTTCAACATTTGGGGGTTCACTGCCCTGCTCAAAGGCTCCTGAGCAGATGTTAATGGAGTACTCCAACGTTGTGGCCAAAATCCCCTTTTGCCGACTTACCCAGACTGAGACAAGATGCTTGATACCATTTTCAACTCTTTATGTCCACTGGTTCAGTTCCTATGGGTAGCACTTTGTGTTAGCTTAGCATAAAGACTTGAAGTCTACAGGAGTCATTAGCCTAGCTCCGTCAAAGTGAAAAAATAAACCTTACAGCAACTCTGAAGCTGTCTTATTTACACAGTGTATTGTGTTGTTGAAATACATGTCTTGGGATTTTTTTTTTGTCTTTTGAGGAGAAGTTAGATGGTAGGAACTATAACCACTGAACATATATGACAGAGCTAAGCTAATGACTCCTGCAGACTTCAAGTCTTTATGCTAAGCTAAAACAAAATGCTACCAATAGGAACCCGAACCAGAGGAATTACAGAGGTGAAAACGGTATCGAACATCTTGTCTCAGTCTGGTTAAGTCGGAAAAAGGGGATGTTGCCCAAAACGTTGAGATTCTCTTTAAAGGTAAAGAGTTTCCCAGTCAACCAGAGGATTCAAACTGGCAACCCATCAGTCAACAGGTGCAGAGTGAACTGAGAGCAGCTGCAGCTTTAATCAAAGATACAACAGAGCAGGGTCAGTCTAGGGAGGCAAAATTAAATGAAGTTGAAAATAGAAAACTAATTACTGCCACGCAGAGAGGAGAGCAGCTTTAAAATGACAACGACAGAAAAGCTTTTCTGTAAACTGGTGACATTTTAGCAGACGGTCCTCCCACTCTTTCAGTGACACATCGCAGTTTTAATGTTTAACCCAACAGTGAAGACGTGCAGCAGGACGGAGCGCAGCAAACATCCCTGCAAAAAACAAAACGCTGCAAAACTAAACTTGGTTACCAATAGACTCTTCAAAGGCGAATATCATGTGGTTGCCAGTTTTGGCGAGCTCGTGCATTCTCTTCCCGATCCATTTGAAACCAGGTAAGGTTTCCTGTTGGGTAGAGAAACAGGAAATCAGGTGGAGTGGAAAAGCTGAACTGACACCTCAGACTTCCAAGAGCCGAGTGAAACTGTGCTGAAATGTTGTGTGAACATCAGGAGGAGAAAGAGAAGCGGCGTGGCGGTCTGACATGAGCAGAGTGTCATACCTCAAAGTGGAAGCCCTCGATGCGAGCGAAGGCCTGCAGGATCTTGGAGGAGACGGTGGTGGCCAACATGTAGACCTTCTGGGCGTCTGCAGGCTCCGGGTGACTCTCCCTCCAGTGGAAGAACATCCACCAGCCCAGCAGAGCGGCCAGCTCGTTTCCTGTGAACACCTTCCAGCCGGCCCTTCATCACAACACGACACGACACGGCACAGCTGAGAAGGAGAAATCCCCCAGATCCTCCACACTGTCAGCTCTCGCCTGTCTGTCACCTCCAACACACTGCAGGACTTACTTTGTAGTGAAGTGTTGGACTTTACTTTTCCCTCAGCCTGCCTCACCTGCTCTTAGTGATTCCTACATTTCCCAGAATGACCTGCTCCCTTCACTCAAAACCTAAACATGTTGCAGCATTGCATTCTGGTCTTTTGCAGCTGCAGCATTGCATTCTGGTCTCTCTGCTGCTCCTGTGTGGAGAAATGTCTCTGTTCTCTTCTACGATGGATTTCTCCCTGTATGATTGTTGATCGTTGGTGCAAAATGGCGGCTCTAGAAAGAAGCCCTCGCTCTGTGACTGTGTTAGTGTTTTAATGTTTCAGTGCTGGTGGTGTTGCTGTGATGTCACATTACCCGCTGCTCTGCTCAGCGACAGCCAGGCGGTCTGCGTCTGGGTCGGTCGCCAGAACGACTCTGGCACTCTCTCTCTCCGCCAGACGCAGAGAAAGCTCCTGCAATGACAAAATAATCAGGTATATCTAACAAAAAAGAAAAAGAATAAAAAACAGCACATAACAACTAGCTACCTTAAAAATTGACATCTGACAAAATAATTACATACAACTGACCAAGAAAAAGCACATGAACAATAAATAACTAAAACCAGAAATAATAATAATAAGTATTAAGTAATAAAATCAGCTATAACTAAATGGAAAATAGCATTTAACAAAAGCAATTAGATGTAATTTAAAATAGCACAAATATATCATATATCAATCAAATCATATAAAAATAATGAAATGTAATTAAATTTAATCAAACAAACAAACAAAATAAATAAATAAATAAATAAAATAACCTGCTACATAAGAAAAACAATGAGATATAAGCAGACATAGCAACTGTACCAGGACGGCCTCGCCCTCCTCGGGGTTGGGGCAGCGGACAGAGGAGAAGTTGGGGTCGGGGTCTCTCTGCTCAGGGACGGGGATGGGCGGAGCGAAGCCGAACGTCCTGAAGGCCTCCTGCACGAAGGCGTGGCCGACGCCGTGGAACGACGAGTGGACGAACTTCAACGGACTGCTGCTGTTCAGATCCCTGACGGCAAGAACAAGGGAATTGGTCCATTGGACATTAGTAAAGTTCAGTCTAGTTTAGTCCAGTTCTGTCCACTCCAAATTAGTCTATTTAGTCCACTTCAGTCCATATTAGTCCAGTTTAGTCCTTATTAGTACACATTAGTCTGTTTAGTCCAGTTTAGCACGTATTAGTCCACATTAGTCCAGTCCCACTAAAGAGAGAAACATGCAGATAAATGACAGACTGTGACAGGGAAGTGATGCAGATGCAAGTCAGGTCTGTAGTCATCATCAGGTCAGACTGCTGAGGCCTGGGAGGCCTGGGAGGCCTGGGAGGCCTGGGAGGCCTGGGAGACCTGCATCGCCATGACCAACGGCTCAAAACAAAGTGTAGGTTTAAAAAAAAAAATACAAAGAATCTTTGACCCTCACAAAGGCAGGGTGTGACCAAGTGTGTCCTCACATCACTGATGTTCAAACAGCAGGTCTGGACTTTCATTCTGTTACACAGGAGCCAGCTGAGCATGACGCTAACTCAGCTACACTGTCGGCTCTGTGGGTTAAAATGTGATTTCATATCGTATTCAGTAAATAAAATATTGAAACTGGTCTTCATTTTTGTAAGAGCTGTGGTGCAAATGCAGGTGCAGCTTTCAGACGGGTCAAACTTAAAGGTGCACTAGGTTTGTGCGGTAAAACAGTTTGCTGGGGTAATTAAAATATCAGCGGCATCATTTCATCACCGTCACATCAGCACTTCCTGTTCAGAGAGACAGGAAAAGGATTTAGTGCCTAAAAATAATGCAGCTGCTCCAACTTGGCATCAATGACTGGAGCCTCAAAAAAAGTAAGATTATCTTTTTGGCATTTCTGCTTTACTGGACAGTTACAGGGCAGAGAGACAGGAAGCACAGGGCACAGAGACAGGAAGTACAGGGCACAGAGACAGGAAGTACAGGGCAGAGAGACAGGGGTCAAACCCAGGCCTCTGTGCTCAGTGCAGCATGTGGTGTCTCTCCACACGGCGAGCCAACGTGCCGCCAGACAGGCGCCGCACATCTGGATGAAATCTGTATGAGGAAAGCTGCGGCCAAAGATGGAAATAATTCAAATTTATCTACATGCCTGAAACAACCCACTGACCGCCGCGAGGACTGATGAGTCGTCGAGTTAAACTTCAACTGCAGCTGCTGCCTTCACAACAAATCGCATCACCACGACAATAATCACCCCGGCAACAGAAACATCCCCTGTAACAACTCGGTCTTGAAGCTGCGTCAAACAGCATCAGTTAACTTCCTGCTGTTCGCTGTCTGTCAGCCTGAAGGTGCACAATGTGAGGACCCTGCAGACTCAACTGACAGAAAAATGTGGAAGAGGCACGTAACCTGATGGTTGAGTCTACATGGTTCTCATAGTTGGACTGAGTTAGTGATAGATTACATTCTTATTCCATATTTTCATCAGCTGAGTCTAAACAGTCCTCATATATTTTATGTTATATATGTTTATATATCTGCAGGGTTTCCACCTCTTTCCTGACTTTTTCAAGACCCAAATAAAAAAATGTAAGACCTGTCGCACGGTAAGAAAACACGTCAGTCTGATCTCTGCTCTTCTGCCGGGAGATCGCCGAAATCAAAACTCAAGACCATTTCAGGACTGATCTTTGAAAATGAGCGGTTTTGAGAGCTTTTCAAGGCTTGAATTTGAAATTTGATTTTCACAACTTTTTGAAAGACCCACAGAAACCCTGATTTTTTTTTTTTTATTAAAGCGCCTCTGTTTTCTGGACTTTGGCGGAGTTTGGCGACCCTGACCAAATTTTTTTCTCGTTAAATCTGCAGAGTTCAGGCTCACGCTGAGGGCGAGGAGGTGAGCAGGAGCTTCTGTGGTACCTGTGGAAGCAGAGGGAGTTCAGCTCCTCCATGTAGCTGCTGTTCACCTCCTGCAGCGGGTCGCTCCTCAGGGAGCAGCGCTCGGCCAGCTCCTCCTCCCAGCAGGAGGTGCTCCACGGCTCCAGCTGCTCCTCGATGCTCCGCAGGATCTCCTTGTCATGAGGTGAGGAGATCTGAGCGCCGTTACACCAGTACACCTGCACAGGGAAGCAAGGCATTGTGGGTAAAGACCAGAAGTGAAAGTCAGAGTGTCTGCAGGTTTCTGACAGCCAGCTTTAAGACTTTTTTTTTTCCAAATGCTGAAATGAATTTAAGACAATCTGAAATATCAAAGTTTAAAAAGAAACACCCATTTCTGACTGAACAACTGATGAAAGCTGTGAAATGATAAATGTGAAGAGTAATAATAATAATAATAATAATAACTAGAAACTGCAAGCAGTTGCAAACGGGCCCTCACCCTCCCCACGCCCCGCCCCAAAGGGGCGATTCACCACGTACGTGCGTGTCGGCGCATGCTGCACTCGCAGGGCCTGCAGTTGCATGGCTTGCACCGCGGTTGCTTAGAAGCCTCACGGGGTTTTATTGAACAATGTATGGTGGTGTGAAATCACAACGCCTGTGTCACCCACCAACTATTTATCCTGTTGCAGTGTATGGAGTTATCATGAATCGGATAATGTTTTTCAAATGAGGTCAACTTCCTGTCTCCAGTAGGTGGCGCTATGGACATCACATAGTAGGAGTAACAACCTAAATAACTGTAGATTTCCAAAGAGAACACATGCTGCAAATTTTATGCGAATCAGATAACGTTTGTCATATGAGGTCAACTTCCTGTGTCCAGTAGGTGGCGCTAGAGAAAACCCCCTAAATATATGTCATGTTGTAGTGTAGGACGTAGAGAACACATCCTGTAAATTTCATGCAAATCGGATAATGTTTGTCATATGAGGTCAACTTCCTGTCTCCAGTAGGTGGCGCTATGGACATCACATAGGAGTAACCTTCTAAATAACTCTAGCTTTCCAGAGAGAACACATGCTGTAAATTTCATGCAAATCGGATAATGTTTGTCATATGAGGTCAACTTCCTGTGTCCAGTAGGTGGCACTAGAGAAAACCCCCTAAATATATGTCATGATGTAGTGTAGGAAGTAGAGAACACATCCTGTAAATTTCATGAGAATTGGATGTTTGTCATATGCGGTCAACTTCCTGTCTCCAGTAGGTGGCGCCCTATTGTTTTTGTTAGGATTATTAGGGCCCAAGCGCCGACTGGCGCAAAGCCCTCTTGAAATTGCCAGGATTATTATTTTTTTTTTCTTTTTCTCCGACTTCGACAGGCTTTTTGCCCCACTGAACGTGCGCGAAAAGTCAACTAAATTTTCCATGGACCGCAAGCCTGGTGAAAATCGCGATATTTCACTGTTCGCAAGAGTCAACATCGCCTAATGCCTCTGTAGTGCCCCCTAGAAAAT
>OMKZ01053125.1:0-16905 GCA_900302535.1 Neoniphon sammara
AGCAAAATTCATGGTTGAAATAATTGTTAATTAATTGAAAATGTTTTGATTAAGATTTAAAATATTATGTTGGGTATAATGACATATTTTGTGTATTGTTGTAGTCTAAAGAGCATGTTATAATATATTTTTAGACCATGCAAGTCTAAGTGTGCCTACACCTAGGCTATTATGATTTCATTAGGGTTATTATTTATTTATTATTATTATTATTAGGAATTTTTCGCCTGTCTACTGCTTGCTACGTCCAGCTGCTTGAAAGGATGCTGCAGCAATAATTTAGCTACTAACATAAAGTACTCTTTGCTGCTAATCTAGTATTTTTTGACATTTACAAAGCTCCCAATGCCTTTACATGCTTTAACAACACATACAAGAAACTAAATGTAAAGTTTAAAAGTAAAGACTACTACTTTACAACACACGCGCCAACATACCTAGAGGTGAGAAATGGAAGACTTGAAATATTTCTTCTTCATCTTCTTACCGGCATCAATCGTCATTGCAGGTAGTAGCAAGGTGGCGCCACCTACCGTACAGGAGTGGAACAACTTTTTTTTCAAGTGAGAAATTGGGGGTGTGGTGTGAGACTGTGTGAAATCAACCAACTGCGTGACTTTCACAGTGAATGTGTAGCGCCTGTTAGATAATACCCAGCAGGAAGCAGAATGACAGTGTCAGCAACATAACAGTACCAGTTGATGCTAAAGAGGAAGTTCTGTTTTTTGGAAAGAAAAGAAAAAAAGTGTGTTCACAATTCCTCCAACAGCAAATGTACGTTTGGTGGTCAGTCTGCCATGAAATAAAGTCTATTACACACCATGTCGTCTCACAGTAAGTGGTGTAACAATTTGGAGGTCCCATGAGATATTAATGGACACTGTTTCACGACGAATGGCTTTTTCAACTCCAGAAAAAATGTTGTGATGTCAGACAAGAAGAAGAAGAAGAAGAGGAAGAAGAAGAAGAGGAAAAAGAAGAACTTTTCAGCTAGCAAATAAGTGAATTTTGTGACTGTAGTAATACTAGTATACTAGTATTTTTAGTTATAAAAAATGGTGTGCGAAGGTGAAGACGGCAAGCTGCTAGTCAGCATAGGGCTCTGCTCCAAATGATTTTGAATTTTGGATTTGTTTCTCAAGTAAGTAACTGCGCTAGCAAGCTAACTGACAAGCTAATTCCAGCATAACACATTTAAAAAAGCCAGATAAGGACATGTTAGGCTACTAGCCTTATTCACTATTTATATGCTAAATAAGTAAATCAAGTAAAAATTTAACACATTATATCATTTAAATGGTTAATTTAATCAGACAGTTTTCACAGGTGGGGAGAAGAGGGCCATAGTGCAGGCTAAATCCAAACATGCCCCTGTTACGCCTGTATTCTGGGGAAGGTGACCTAAAAAAGGACTTCAGATTGTCCAGATCATCAATGAACAGCCTGATCCAAGCTGTACAAGGGGACTTCGACCATTGGTGGGGGAAGGCACTAGAGGTCCTGGTTTTTGTGTACTGGCTGGCTAGTGGGACATCATATCGTGTGGCGTCTGAGGCATTCGACATCCCCCGCACTACCATCCATGACACCATCCACCGTGTCAGCAAGGAAATCTCTTGAATTTTCCGAAAATCTGTCCATTTCCCCAATCAGGAGGAACTGCAGGAGATCGGGGCTGGCTTCCAACACCTGGCTGGTTCTGCAGCTTTCAGAAAAGTGGCGGGGGCAATTGATGGATGCCATGTGCGCATCGTACCACCGCGCCACTATGCAGATGACTACTTCAATAGGAAGCTCTTCCATTCCATCCAGTTTCAAGCCATTTGTGATGATGTTGGCCGCTTCCTGGATGTCTTTGTTGGCTTCCCAGGTTCTGTGCACGATGCCAGGGTTCTCAAGTGCAGCCCAGTTTATGTGCACCAGCTCTACCCACCTCCAGGATAGTGCATTATAGGCAATGGAGGATACCCCTGCTTGGAAGAGCCAATCTGCCTGATGATCCCATTCCGTGAGTCTGTCCGCAGTCCCATTGAGAGGAGGTACAATGTACAGCTGTCCCGGGCAAGGTGTGTGGTGGAGAGGTCCTTTGGTGTGCTGAAGACCAGGTGGCGCTCAATTTTCCTCAAGGCCCTCGAGGTGAAAATTGAGTTTGTCTCAGAGGTCATCACAGGCTGTGTCTTCCTCCACAACCTGTGCCTGCGGAATGGAGACATAATTGAGCCAGAGCCAGACCAGGATGGTGATGAGGACGATGAGGATGCTGTCAAAGATGAGCCACTCCAGAGACCTGGGGACACCTTCCACAACAGGCTGGCAGCTGCAGTGTCTGCTCCAAATACCTCATCCATACATCCAAGCCCTGCAGGAGCATGATTACTAGATACATGCTGTCTAAATGTCCCAAGATGTCTCTTTCTCTCTTAATGTCAAATCTCTAAGTTTAAGTGTAAATATTTCAAAAGTCTAAAAAAAAATAAAACAATGCGTAGATGTAATTATATACCAGTTACTTTACTGTTACCAATAAATACCAATTACCAATAATTTTGGCTAGTTTAGTTATGCCGATCTACAAACAAATAAGAAAAACTTGTTGAATGAACTGTATTAAATGACAAATTCAAACACAAATCGAAAAATGCATCATTTTATTGCTTTTAAAAACAGCCAAACCAATCAACAAAACTTTTCATTTTGAAAAACATAAAAGTAACATCTAGTTTGACAGGAGGTTTGACAAAATGGAGAGTAGCCTTTCCTCTCTCTGCCCAGCCTCCCTCTCTCTCCTTTCTTCTCTCTCTCTCTGTGCTCCCTCTCCCTCTCAGCTCTTTCCTCCCTGGCTCTCGCTTCCATCCACTCTCTCCACTCCCTCCATTCCCTGTCTCTCCTCTCATTCTGCTGCCTCTCCTCCTCTCATCTCTCCCTCTCCCTTCGCTCCTCTCTCTCCAAAGCTTTCCTCTCTTGTCTCTCTTCCCTTTCTTCTGCCTGCTTCTCCCTCTCTTCTTCCCACTCCTGCAGCTGCCTCATATGGGTGAGCCAGTCAGGCTCACCTCTTCGCCTAGGGGTTTTCTCCCTCCCTGCCTCAGCTTCCTGCTGTGAGGGAGAGGCCACTGCTGCAGAACTTGGTGGCATGGCTGAGGCGGTGAGGTTAGGTGGGTTGAAGGATGGCCTATGCCTCATTGCCCCATCCATGGCAGCAAACCACTTCCAGTTAGCAGCAGTGGCCTCTCCCCCTTCTGTGCTGACGCCTGTGTGGGGTGTCTTCAGTTTCTACAAACAGTGACATGTAAAAAGGTCAACTTATCATTGCTGTTATTGAGATAATCTACTTACAAAATACTATAGGATGACACCAAAAGCATTTGGTGAAATAACAGTGAGTGAAACTGTTATAGTCACTATATCCATTTGTTAAATAGGGGACACACATTGATCGATACTCACTCACTTTGTATTTTTATTTTATAGTTTTCCCACTTTTTTTTTTATCCAGGTGACTTGGACCTTCCCCTCCAGTCCATGGCCCTTCACAAACTGCCTGTATACACAAGGACAACACCAAACCACACATCATAAAGACCAAAACAGCACAACATTGAAATGTGACAGATTAAGTTAATTTACTAGTCCACTGTCTTTACCATCTTTAAATTGCAGTCAGAACTCATTAGCTATGTATTTCTGGAGACAGTCTGTTTAGACTTTGCATCATTAACACTAATATGTGATCCCCTGTATCTTATCATCATCCAGGTTATGGCAAGGTGTTAAACATGAGATAACATTTCACTCAGTCAAATCCCTTCATGGCTGCATTCCGGCGCCCAGTGAAAATTGCCTCCTTTTCTCCCCGCCATTTTATGAGGTGCTCCGTGTCTTTGTCAGTCCTTATATGAGTATTTTAAGTTGTGGCTGTTATATAACATTACTTTTTGTCCCTCTGTGTTACGCTTAAGAAATGATCAGAGATTAACTTTTATGATAGATGATCCACCACAGGTTGTGGTGTTAAATTCCAAGTGAATACCAAACTAAAAATTTTACTGAAAAAAATAAAAAAAACAGCAGTAGCGGCCAGTTAGATAACAACAGTTATCTAACTGCATATTTAATTGTGTACAACAATTATTACATAAATATTCAGCACTTACATTTATACTCAACTTGACCCACGGCATCCACGCTGTCCTCCATCCTCTGTGCCTGCCTGCCTGCCTCGTACTGACCAGTCGCTTCTAAATTAGCCACTGTAGATCCCAAAGGACTTAAGAATAAGCAACTAGATGCCAAAAAAAAATTTAAAACAGATTTTGATGAACAGATTATGTGAAACAAATCTTAAGAACACACTATGCTGAAAAGGATGCAACTGTATTATACCAACAGTTGACAAAGGCTGTACACGGGCTTGGTGAAACTGCTCTTGATGTCCTGGTCCGAGTACTGGATCTGCACCAAAAGGTTCTGTTCGCATCTGAGCATGCTCAGTCTGGCCTGAAATACAACAAAGAGCTCGTTCAGAGACAATGTTTCCAGTCCATCATGACAGGCTTGTCAAATGATAAGATAAGAGCAGAAATGAGGATGTATCTACAGAATGAGCTCAGTAGTGATGAGTTGCTTCTGCAAAAAATGCAGATCGCCCAGTATAATGAAAATGAGAGAATCCAAAAGATCAAAGCCACAAATAAAGCCGCTCACAGAGCAAGTCTGAACACAGTAGAGCAAAGTGGTGATGAAAATGACTCTGTTACAACAGTAACAGCTAAACCCAACAAACCGATTAGAGAGAATCCTTTATTTACAAAAACAGAGGATAGCAACTCAGCAATTAGAGAACTCACAGGCCAAGTGGCATCCCTTGTGCAAACTGTCCAGTGTCTCCCACACAAAAGACAAAACAGTGAAGTCAATGAGGCCAAACCTCAAACTAATACTTTTAAGAGACCCAAGAGAAAATGTGTAGCATGTTATCAGGACAAAAAGGACTGTAACCATTGTTTTAAGTGTGGTAGTGACACACATTGGGCTAAAGGGTGCAGAGTCGGGGGCAGACAGAAGTCAATCAATCAATCAATCAATCAAACAACTTTATTTATCCCAAGTAGGGCAATTCAGTTTGCAGTCGTCGGGAAACTTGCAGAGGTTGTGACAGAGGGACACGCCACAACCTCAGAGTCTATGTCCCAGTATGACCTAAAACTGAACCCTCAAACAGAACCTGTAAACCTGTGCGCTGTGAAGGGGGAAAGAAAGAAACTGGCTGCTCGTCACCCCACAGCATCTTCAAAGTTACATGTGGAACTTAAAGGAGCCAAACCCTGTGATTCATCCAACCCTAGAATAAAACGCAAGCGAGTTGCACAGCTGATTGGCAAAGAAATGTCTTGTCTAGTGTAAAATGAACACCGTAAAGACTCAAGCCCTATGGGACACAGGAGCCCAAGTGTCCATCATGAGTGAGGCATGGAAATCCCAAAACTTACGTGATGCAGAAATCCGTCCCATCAGTGAACTGTTAAGTGATAATGGCCTGCTTGATGTAAAAGCTGCAAATGGCTCTGAATTCCCTTTTCAGGGCTGGGTTAGGGCCAGTTAGTTTCAGTCTGTGTGATCCGAAAGCTAAAGAAGCAGTGTATGATGAAATACTGGTTCCAGTGCTGGTAAGTAAGGGCATATTTCAGAGACCCATCATAGGATTTAATGCCATTGTGGAGATGTTGTCAAACAAAGATGATCAGGTTCAATCCAGTGCAAACATTTTAGTGCTCAGGAATTCACTAAGGCTAGGATCAGGAAAGGTAGAGGCACTATTAAATGTCATTCATGGGGCTACAAATGAGGATGTTCCTTACCTTGTCAAAACAGGGCGCACGTCTATCGTAGTTCCAGGGGGACAAATGAAGTGTATTACCTATGCTTGCAAAACAGATCTGAAAGTGGAAACTGAAATGCTATTTGAACCGGTTGAAAATCTGTCATTGGATGAGGGACTCAAAATTAAATGTCAACTTTTAATTGTTTCCTGCAACACAAAGTCAACATCTTTGTGAGGACTACTACACAACATGACATCACTATACCAAGCAAAACGGTGATAAGAAACATACAGAGAATAACAGACAGCTACCTGGTGCAACCAGAGGAACTTCAGGTTAACTCTGTAGCTGTTGAAACGCCTCAGGCTCCATCATGCTCCCCCACCGAATCACCCAATGGTCATTCCCATGAAAAACTGTTTGATCCGCCTGTCAATCTAGATCACTTGACCAGTGAACAGCAAGCAGTGGTCAAGCAAATGCTCAGGGAGGAATCAGGAGCATTTGCTAGGTACAAAGATGACATTGGATACATAAAAAAACTTGAAAATGGACATTAACTTAACTGATGAGGTCCCAGTTGCTAAGACATTAAGACACTGCCATACCTCGTCCATTGTATGATGAGGTCAAGAGTCACATCCAGGACTTGTTGAATAAAGGCTTCATCCGCAAATCCACCTGCCCATATGCAGCTGCAGTGGTTTGTGTGAGCAAGAGAGATGGGAGTCTAAGACTCTGTATTGATTACAGGGGGCTTAATAAAAACACAATCCCAGACAGACACCCCATCCCACGGATCCAGGAGATACTTGATGGTCTTGGAGGAAACACTTGGTTCAGTGTGTTGGACCAAGGTAAAGCCTACCATCAAGGGAGTGTAATAGAGAACTCAAAAAAATTCACAGCCTTCACCACGCCGTGGGGACTGTACGAATGGAACAGGATCCCGTTTGGTCTCACATATGCACCCTCCACTTTTCAGCGCAGCATGGATGAGAGCCTGGAAGGTCTCACAGACAAAATATGCATTCCATACTTAGATGATGTGTTTCACAGAGCATGTGGAAGATGTGAGATCTGTTCTCAAACAAGAGCAAGCTTGTGGAATTAAATTGAGACCAGACAAGTGTGACCTGTTCAAAAATGAAGTCCGCTATGTGGGTAAAGTGATCTCAGCTGAAGGCTACTGGATGGACAATAAAGAGATAGAAGCTGTGCAAGCATTAAAGACAAAAGCACCAACAAACATCAAAGAGCTGCCAAGCTTCTTGGCTTCCTGGATTACTATAGAAGTTACGTGCAAGATTTCTCCCATCATGCTAAATGCTTGTATGACCTCTCAGCAGGTGGAACCCAGGACACTGAGTCAAAGCCCACCTCTCAGTCTGGAGCAGGACAGCTTCCCCCACATCAAAAAATAGTATCCAGTGACACCCACCAGAAAGCTCTGAACTATTTAATTGATGTTCTCACTAACCCACCTGTAATGGCTTACCCAAGGTTTGAAGACCCCTTCATCCTTCATGTTGCTGCATCAGAACAGGGACTGGGACCAGTCCTGTATCAGAGGCAGGAAGGCAGACTCAGGGTCATTGGGCATGGCTCACGAACATTGACACCAGCAGAAAAAAACTATCACTTACACTCAGGTAAGCTTGAGTTTTTAGAGCTCAAATGGGCTGTTACAGATAGGTTTAGAGACTATTTATTTTATGCTCCCTATGTAACAGTAAACAGTGACAACAATCCAGTTACATATGTTTAAAGTACGGCTAAGCTGAATGCGACCGGACATCGCTGGATGTCTGAGCTTGCAGACTTCAATATAACACTGAAGTATCGGGCGCTCCAGTGGCTCACCGTGTAGAGCGCGTACCACATAACCGCAGTGGCGTGGGTTTGATTCCGACCCGCGCCCTTTGCTGCATGTCCCCCCCTCTCTCTCCCCTCTCTTTCCTGTCTACCTCCACTGTCTCTATCAAATAAAGCAGAAATGCCCAAAAAATAATCTTTAAAAAAAAAACAAAAAAACACTGAAGTATCGGCCGGGAAAAGCAAATGTAGATGCAGATTTTCTATCTCACACACCTGTTGACATGGACTCCAACATTAGTGAGTGCACAGAGCAGTGCTCCCCTGAAGCTTTAAGCGTAATCTTTAGCATTGCTGAAACACAGAAACGCGAAGTGGACTGGATCTCAGCCATTACCTGCAGTCCACATATTCAGGAGTTACTGCAAGCACAACTACAAGACTCTGCCATATCCTGTGTACTCCAGCTGAAAGCATCTGGTGAAAAACCTGACAGAAGAGAATATGGAAACAGCAGACTAAACAATTACTCCATGAATGGAAGAGACTGTATGTGTCACAAGAAGGTCTGTTGCAGCGTAAAACACCAACTTTCACTCAAATTGTGCTCCCTGAAAAGTATAAAGAGCTTGTGTACAAGTATCTTCATGGTGATGTGGGACACTTAGGAGCTGATCGTGTAGTACAGCTTGCTAGACAAAGGTTTTATTGGCCTGGGATGCAAAAAGATATTGAGTTTTTCATAACAAATATTTGTAATTGCAACATCCAGAAGAAACCTAGTGTGTACAGCAGAGCCCCCATGTGTCACTTACCTGTGACCACGCCTTTCGAAATGGTCTCCATTGATTATCCTCACCTTGAAAAAAGTAGGGGAGGGTATGAGCAGTGTTGGGTGAAGTTACTTTTCAAAGTAATTTGTTAAGTTACAAAGTTACTGCCATTAAAAACTAATTAGTTATATTACTGGATTACCTGCTGAGAAAGGTAACATGTTAGATTACTTATAGATTAGTTCTGCAGTGCGTTAAAACCCCTTTTCAGTTCCTGTGCAAATTAGCCAATGAACCTTTTAATGTATTGACTCGGCCATCATCGGATAGCCTAGTCTGCCATGATTTCGCTTTTGGACTGAGCTGTGCATTCGCACCGTCACACCCCCAACACCGGCTTACGCACCAGCTGGAGAGAAGTAGCAGGAAATATACAGAGAGTACAAAATGGATCAGAAATTGTATTCTTTTAATTTTCTTTTTTTAATTGTAGCAACAAAAAGAGGACGAACATCACTTTTAAAGTAAAAAAGTAACGCGAGGCTCATTTGAAAACGTAACTCAGTTAGGGACTACTTGAATTGCAAACTAACGCATTAGGTTACTCATTACCCGGAAATAATACTCTAAGTACTTTAACGCGTTACTTTATAACGCGTTACCCCAACACTGGGTATGAGTATATTATAGTGGTTATTGACAGTTTCACTAAATTTGCTCAAGCTTACCCAACCTATAACAAATCAGGCAAGACAGCCGCAGACAAAATCTTTAATGATTTTTCCCGGCGAAAATACACCATGATCAAGGTAAAGAATTTGAGAACCAGTTATTCAGACAGCTGCAAAAATACACTGACATGACCAACTCAAAGACAACTCCTTATCATCCACAAGGAAAGCCAGCTGAGAGATTTAATCGCACACTTTTGTCAATGCTGCGGACCTTAGATGACGAGAAAAAGAGTAATTGGAGTGACTATGTGAGCAAAGTTGTACATGCATACAACTGCACCACTAGTGAGGTAACAGGATATTCTCCTTTCTACCTGCTCTTTGGTAGACATTGCTAGGAATTCTGGCCCCCCTGAAAGAATATTGGTGTGGGCCCCTCTACCCCATTCATTGCCACTTTTTTACAACTGTGTATTATAATGTTTTCCTTCATTTTTCTGTTTTTCAGTGTTCGTAATTGTGCCTGGTGTAATAAACCCAATTTGTTTTCTTTTTTACGATTAACCATTTAACAAGTCAGAGTATATTATGTAAATTATGTATTATTAGTCAGTGTCTACATCACTCACTCACCATCAAAGGCATCATTGGACAGCTGGGACTGAGGGTCTGCTGCAGGGTCAAGCTCAGACGAAGCTGCCACTGCTGATTCTGGAGCAGCAGAGCATAAAGGTTTATTGTTCCATTATATATATTGTAAACATTAAATGTAATTTTTTTCTTGGAAAAACTGATGCAGAACTAACCTAGTCTTGGAATACACAAAATCTAAATGGGCTTCTTAGTACCATAGCTCAAGGCAGACAGCTTCACTTTCCCAGGCAAAAAAAATATTTTTAAACCTCTCAAAAGTCAGTGTAAACTGTCCAAAATTCTAAAGTGTCTTTTTTACTTTGTTGTTGTCAGTTATTATGGTGTCTTTTATATCAGATATCATATTATTTTATATTGCTATGAAAATAAACAACAACAACAAATCTTTTAACATTTAACTTTTTTGTATTTAGGCTATTCAAACGTCCCACTAATAACACATTTTTACAAGACCATATTGAACACTGATGCTCAAAATTACTGATTAGAACTTGAATGTGTCATAATACAATTCAATGCAGCCTCTGAGTGGGTGCATACTGGAGCACTGTCCGACAGTGATGTGTGTGAAACACACAGTCACTGTAGTAGCCTCCATATTAGTAACGTTCAGTTAGCTACACTAGGAATTGTTGCTCTATTACAGGGGTTCTCAACCTTTTTGACCTCGGGGCCCAATTTTCCGATTACAAAGTGGCCTGGGGCCCATTGAAATATGCGTGTATAAGTGTTAGGTTTAGTTAAGTTTTTCGCGGCCCAGTAGTTGGCGCGCGCGGGGCCGCGGGCCTATGGTTGAGAATCACTGCTCTATAATGAACTGGCAACTTTCTTTTTTTTTTTTTTTTTAATGAACTGGCAACTTGTCTAGAGTGTAGCCTGGCCAGATGACAGCTAATGTAGGCTCCAGCCTGCGGCTGCACCCCGTCAAAGGTAAGGTTACAGACAATAAATGAATGAACAAGTAGGCTAATCGTTTCAGCCGCCCTTGGTACTTTTACTCTCACCATTCTTAGAGAAAAAAAATTTGATGTCCTGGGCCCCTGCTCTGCTGCTCCTACTCCTGGCCTCCGTCTCAACTCTTTTCTGGTGTCCGGATTTGTGTTTTTTTGGGGACCATCATCTAGGCTATCCTATTTGATCTTCCTCACTCCCTGCTGGAGTTCGCTTGCACTCACTTATTTCCCATGAGGAAGAACGAACTGTGGTGTGGACCAAACCATTTTTTAAGAAGGGGCCAAGGGGGTTATTGAAATGATTAAAATTAGAATATTGTGTGGCTTGTGGCTTTGTTTTAATTCGGATTCATTATATGTATTAGGTATATCTATGCATAATAATTTTGTCATAGAGGCTACTGGGGGCTGTGTGTGGGCCCTAGTGGGCTTTGGGCCCTTAGAATTGTCATCACCTTTCCCCTCATACGATGGCGCTGGTTGAGACACACACCTGTTTCAGTGCAAGGTGCATGTATGGTACGTCATGAAATTCTCCGTTTTCACTGTTTTCGCTGTCCACACTACAATGCCGACCCCGGCGTTTTCGAATTTATCCACTTGGGAGAGCGTTTTCGAAAAGCTCTGTTTTCAGTGGACGAAAATGCCGCTTTAGTGTGGACAGAAGGGCAAAAAGGAGAAAAAATCATTGCACCTTAGCATAGATCCTACAAGTTTGTAAACACTACTGGAGGGATGGAGCAGATCTCCCATAGGTATTCAGTTCAGGTGACTGAAGGCCATTGCATATGATTTACATCATTTTCATCTTCAAACCATTCAGTGAGCCCTTGTGCCCAACTCTATATATTTTCCTGCACGCTAGTAAAAAGTTTTGGTTCTGAGATTTTATTAATTTTATTATTTCAATCCCTTCAATCCCTGGGAATAACACATATGAATTTCTAAATTGGTCATAGTTCCCCTTTTGCAATAATGCAGCATGCAAGACATAGACCGATGCAGTGTACAAAACTGTTTTTGTTTTCCATTTGATGTCTGTTGAAGTAATCTGAATGTGAAAAAATAAAGACATTCCAGCAAAGTACTGTGCTCATGGCTGTTTATTGGTTTCTTAGTTCTGTGAACTGAAGGATGATCACTGTAAAAACAGTGGATTACTTACTGTCAGCAGAAAATCTATTCAAAGTAAAAGTAGTTGCTCCAGAGGTACTTCTACATAGATCTTTTGATTTTTCTGATAATCAAAACCTCATACATTAATAGGAAAAGTCTGTAAATATATTAAATAGATGCTTGTAATTACTATCAATGTTTATATAAAGTAAAACCATATATTAATGGCAAGTCTTTAGATATATTGGATAGTCCTTTGTAATTACTTTAAAATAATGTTTGTTTAATCATATGTATGTGTACTTACATTAAGTAATTGATTCATTGCTTTTGCTTTTACTGTAACTGTGTTTTCTTATTGTACTGTAATTGTTTTAAATGGATTGTGCATCATCAGCAATTCCCTGCCCAGGGACAACAGATGAAAATTAGCTGCTCACTTTATCTGGTGCAATAAATTTATTGTGAACTGCCCCTGTCAAACAGACAAATGAATAATTAAATGAATAAATAAACCAAATTACAGATCTGTGTTCCAGTAGTTAATGCCATTCTGCAATTAAGAGTTAAATCTTTGATGACAAAAGCAAAGAATAATAATTGGCAGTATAATGGCAAAATACTGGCAAAGTGTCTTTCTTCATCTTTGTTTAACCTTTTAAGTTCTAAGTTTAGTATAATTTTTGTATGTACAGTATCTTACTGTTTTCACTGTTAGTTTTATTGCAAAGAACATGTATTATTATTATTATTATTATTATCATCATCATCATCATCATCATCATCATCATCATCATCATTATTATTATTATTATTATTATTATTATTGTAAGGTGATAAAATCTTTAATGAATTCATAATGTTGTTGGAGAGCTGATTTTTTTCTAAGCGAACAAATGTAGAATTGATTTTTTTTTTCCCCACAGCAGCTCAGCATATGCATATCTGATTATTATCACATTCAGAAAAGGTGGGTGGCTGTGAAATGTTCCCTGCTTGTGAATGGCGCCACAATCACACAATGCAAACAGTGGGCCACAGTGAAAGTGTATACATTACTGATCAACATGCTGAGGCAAGTTAACAAAGGCAAAACCATTTTTCATTAACTGTAAGCAAACGTTTCAACATACAAAATGATCCCATATGCCTGCAGTATCGCGCGGTCTAAGAGCAGGAACAGAATAATGAGTGCTCTGTGACTTTAACTCAGCATATTCACCAGGTGGGCATTTCGCACTGATGATAGCTTGCAATCTTTTCCACCCTTGCCTTCATCTTTTTTATACTTTCTGACACTTTGAGCAGCTTTCTGCACCATGTCAAATTAAAGAGTCTATTTTTGTAATCTCATATTTAAAATTTTTTTGGCTTAATGCCACATATAAACAAGCTGATGTATTTCTGGCAGGCCTCAACATTTATTTATTTTTTTTTACACACAAAATAATAGTGGGAGAAAAAAGGAAAAAGGGAAAAAAAAATATGGCAAGTTGTTCATGTTTGCCATGATAGATTATCTTGCTCTGTGGAGGCTGGTTTTCATAATGAACCAGGATGAATGGCAGCAAATGAAGTAAACCTATGTGCTGACAGCAGGAACAGTGGACAGGAGACTGGAAAAAAACAGTATTATTTTTTAAATTGACTTGATCGCACTGTCTGCTATCCTCAATCAAATTAGCCAGTGCAAGATAGTGAGCTAGTTAGCCAGCTGTCACTGCAACAACAGATTTTGGATGTAGCTGCCATCCTTTTTCAGTCTTGCTGATCCAGCTGAAGCACAACTGGATGAGTTCGCTTTGGGATGACAAGCTATGGAAGCCCTGAATGGTCATGAATTTACACAATTACATTACTCTGTTTTCCTGTGATTATGGTTTTGTTTTAATTTCTGGAGATCTCAACTTATTTATGTCGTTATCGGTAACAAATGTTTTCCCAGTGTGGCGAATTTGGTTTGGAAAATCTAGGTTACACCAACACTTTAATACCCAACTCAAACCAACTTAAAGCCCACAGATTCTTTTAGAATGAAGCAACTGACAAGAAATGATGGACAGAGACAAGGAATTTCCCCAAGACTACAAAATTTATTAAATCATTAAATCATTAAAACATTGTTAAAAAATCATTAAAAAAAAAACAACAACAATTTATTAATTCTACTTGTTTCCCAACCATAGGACAAATTACAGTAACACACTACTGAATAGGTTATAGCAATCAGTAATAGAGTGCTGGAGGATGATTGGCTGCAGAACGCAGACAATGAAGGGACAATTTACACTGGGACAGAGTACTCACCACGCTCCTGTGCCCGGCATGTACACTCACACAGTGCAAAGCAAAACAACAAAAAAAAAGAACAAAAGAGGAATCCATGCAAAAAAGTGGGGGAAGTGCAAAAAAAAAAAGTCAAACCACATGATCAAGGAGGTGTGAAGCACAGGTGAGAAACTCTACCACCTACCCTCTACCATCCAATGATCCAGCTAGCCACCAGGCCTACAGCACTCACACAGATCCAAAGAACACGTATTAAATGCACAACAATAGCACCATCAGACACCTGCAATGCTCTATGGTTTTAATTTCTTTGGGGAGAGCAACATATCAATGGGCAAAACAGGCCTAGCAAGGTAAAACAAAAACAAAACAACTAAAAAAAAAAAAAAAAAAAGTGGCAGTAGGATCTACAAAGAAAATATTACATGAATTAGCAAACTACCAAACAAATCAAAATATAAAACACTCAGACAATTGGTATTTACCTCTCCTGCATGATTACACAATACCAATATGGGAGCCTCAACACCAGGAAGTGGAGATCGCTATGGGGCAGGACCTAGAGTATGCCAATCAGGGGGTAAAACACACTGCAGAACAAAATCACCATATGAGCAATTTTACTGTTGGCATTTACCTGTCCTGCATGGTTACACAATACCGATATGGAAGCCTCAAAGCCAGGGAGTAGAGACCTAAAGTATGTCAATCAGAAGGTAAAACACACTGCAGCCATACCTCGCCTTTAAAGCTAAGAATTAAGACCTACCCAATTACTGCATGCCACAGCCACAGCCTGTTGCACCAGGGGCTTCAGGGAGAAAAGCAGTATGCTGAGGGCTCGTCTGTACAGCTCATATGCAGAGGCAAATGAATTCTGAAAACGGAAGTTGGCGGTAATAAGGCCTGTCCAACACTACAGTAGTCCAGAACAAACATTTCTCTTGCCTCATCTTGCCTCGTCCTGAAGTTCGCTCATCATTTTAACCCTTCAGTGTGTCTGCTCGTCTCTGACATAACAATCTGGTGGAAACACAGCAGTCTGGTGAATAAAACATGACCTGAGTGTCTGTTTTCCACTCTGAATGTTTAATCTGTGATGTAACAAGGCCATGCTGACAGTTGGCGACAGTCCATTTAAAGGCTAGAACTAATCAATGACAAATTACTGTTTTTACATAGTTGCTTCTCTGACGTGATCATCTGCAACAGCTGAATCTAAAAAATGAAACACATTCTCACTCCCTACCTGCTGAACAGCCCTAGATGGTAAAAACTGACGCTACAGGGGTACCTAGAGCGTCATAGCTTGAAGCCTAGGGCCACTGAGCAAGCTGCCGTTTTTGACGAGTTGGGAGAGAGAACTTGTTGCTCCAGTTGGTGAATGGAGTTCAGTTGATTTACTGTTAAGGTTACAAAGGCTAAATTTCAGTGTGTTTATGTTTTTGTAAATAACTTTTATGACTTTTATTTCATTAGGCCTATTGTGATAAGAAATTACAGTCAAATGTCTGAGAAACAGTTATTTCATTTTACACTGCCAAAGAGTATTAAAACTAACTTGTGTACTAATGTTTATACGGTCAAAACTGATGCTAGAGGGGTACCTAGAGCGTCATAGCTTGAGCCTAGGGCCACTGAGCAAGCTGCCGTTTTTGACAAGTTGGGAGTGAGAACATGTTGACTGGAGACATAATCTTCAAAAAGAGAAACTAAATACAGTTGACTTAAGATGCTACCCAATATAGCCCTGACATCCACTAATCTGGATGTATAATATTTAACATAAGTATCTTTAAATGGTTAAGCAAAAATAATCTTACCTCACTTCTGACCATTTAGCAACTGAAGAAGTCAATAATGGTGGATAAACTTAATGGTGAATAAATTTAAAGGATAAATCCGTTTTTTGTTTAAGCTGGGCCATATTTTCCCCTCTATCTGGGTCTAAATGATTAATAGGAACAAAAAGTTTTGGAATCCAGTATTGAGAACGCTGCAACCACGAAACATGGCTGCAATATAATCCTATGGGGCAACCAGGTTGCGTCAAAGTATGTCCAAAGTATGTAAAAGTGCTTGTTTCGCCACTGACAGGCTCAGATTAATATTCTAAGTATCTGACAACATTATGGAAGCATCCCTTCAGAGATAAATGTGTAATGTGTGTAACAGGAGTCTCGGTCAAGGAGGAGCCTCTCTCTGAAATCTCGCGGGAGGTGAGTTGTTGCAGGAAGACAACAGTGTAAACAGAGAGCCGTCCAGGGAGTGAATTTGCGTTTCCTAGGATGCCGAAGGAATGCCCCACCTTACTCTGTGTCTGATGGGTTAGTAGTCATTGCCTTTGTTGTTTGGATTGGTTAAGTTTAGGCATGAGGAGTGAGATTGGTTAAGGTAAGGATAAGAATATCAAGGTAAAGCAATCAGAGGCAGAGTAAGGCAGAATAGGGCGGGTCATTCCTTCGCCATCCCAGGAAATGCAAATTTGCAGCCGGTGAAGAGTGGAAATATTAGCGGTTACAGAGTTGGAGTTCAGAAAGTGTAGCTTAGTGTTATCTAAAGATAAAAGAAATAAACAGTGGTTCGTGTTTGCACATTTCCGAGGTGTGCCAACAGAATGTCGTGCCACTCTTCGCGCAGCTTTCATAGACTATCGTTGTTGGATTGGGACACTCTGTGCTACAAATGGATGCTAACACACCTGTCTGGACACTGCACCTTGCAGATCATCGGGTTTGGATCACCACTGCCAGCCAAAGAAAAGAAAAGGGCCTATACCAATGCACTTTGCCTACAGGAAAATGCTGTTCCA
>OMKZ01053126.1:3512-14544 GCA_900302535.1 Neoniphon sammara
GAGTTGTTTTAGGTGAAGTTACATGGTAGGAACTATAACCGCTGAGCACTCAGCGGTTATAGTTCCGACTATCTATAGTTCCTACCAACTAATGTTGGAGTATTCTTTTACAGCGATGTGAATGTTTAGTAAAACGTTTGCCTGTATATGTTCTTGAACTCAGTATAAGTCTTTGTGCTGACACTCCTCTGATTCCTGCCTGTAGAATATATATCTTCCATTTTTCTTCTCTTCATTCAAGCTCATTGTGTTCACCAAACGACCTTCAAAAACATATTTCTCACCAAAATAAGAACAAGTTACACTTTGTTCTGTTTTGTAGGAAAACCAAAGCAGAATTACTGCCAGTATTGTCCAGATGTAACTGCAACACCGGCTCCAGTTTATTTCTGTGATTCCTACGTGTGCTTGCAAAAGGTTTGTTTACATTTTCCACCACTATATTTCTGGCCAATCCAGCCCTGCTCCTTTCCACATCCCCTCACCATTTATTTAATTTTTTAATAAATTTGTGCAGCGTGTAACCAAGTCGTACCAAACAGAAACGGAACCACAAGGATTAATTTCACTCTGATTTGGACTAGGAAAACAAAAAAAGTGCCCTCTGTCTCCTGTTCTCTCTCTCTATCTTTTTCTTCACCTCCCTCTTCTCTCCATCCTCTCTGCCTCCTCCGGTACCACAACATCACCTACAGTCAGACCGCTGAAACCAGACTCCCTCTGCAGCCTTTGAAGTGCGCTGAGGCAATATTATTCCTCTAACGTGTGCTAATCAGTCCATTAAGGTCAATATTCACCATGTTTCCTCTGTAGTTTACAGTAGAAACAGAAACCGGCCGGAGGATCTCTGGCTGCTTCCCCAGAGTCAGCGGGAAGCTAAACACACTTCTGCTGTTTCCATCCGTCTCACTGTGATTTAACACACTGGAATGATGGAGGCCTGGGAGACAAAGTCCGCTCTATTCTGTTCTGTTCATATTAATTTAGTTTACTGTATATAAGATCAGTTTGACTTTACTATATAATTCTACTTCATTATATTGCACAGTATATTCTATGCGGTATTGTAGTTTGTTCGATTCTACTTAGATTTGGCTTTACTGCATTGTTCTCCTTCTATCCTGTTGTATTTGTTGGGTCTGACCAGGGTAGGATTTTCATGGCAGCCACGTCGTAGCCCCCCAGTCTGGCCGAAATGCCCCTTAAAAAGTTACATGCCCTGCGGCCATGGTGGCCCTTATGCCCCGGCTGCACTATCCCAGCTGATTTTGCTCTGCTCTCTGCACATGGCAGTATTATTAGAGTAAGTCGGTACAGTCCGGTACTCTGTACCATCAAAAGAAGAAGGGAAAGCTGCCTGCCAAGAATCCACTGTAGCCTACCTACCATGAACGTATATAACTATCATTGCATTTTCAGCAAGAAAACACATCTAGGCTACTAACATTAGGTCAACACAATCAACAGTTGGGCTGCTTAAATTGCTTATCTCAGGTTCACTGTGTTTGTGTCCGGCACAGACCTGCTGTGGGCTTTTAATCCATGCTGAGGTAAACACTGCTGTTTTTCCAAAACTGTACAGTTTTCAGCTGATTTGTGGTCAGTGACTGTATTATTGCCAGGTAATGTCACCTTTCCATGCAGCTCGAATGCTGTGGGTTTTTGGCAGCCAATCTGTCATTACTTAAAAAAAAAAATATTTGACATACCCTACAAAATAACTCATGATGATCCATTTTGTCCAGATTTATTCCAACAACATGGATAATAGGCCAAACAAGCGATGTGACTTTCATGGGTTCTTTTGTGACTGCAGTTACGATGCCTACCTTTACTTCCTAAACACACACACACACACACACACACACACACACACACACACACACACACACACACACACACAGTGCCTGGAAGGGTGTGTTTGATTTGTTTCCATCCTTACCAAATTTCTGGACTGCCTCACCATCTATGATGTTGATTGTAATGGGCAAGGATGGATGACAGCCTAAATACTACTATTACTACTACGACTACTACTGCTACTACTGCTACTACTACTACTAAGAAGAAGAAGAAGAAAAACAATAATAATAATAAAGTATTGTTCTTCTTCTTCTTCTTCCTCTTCTTCTTCCTCTTCTTCTTCTTCTTCTTCTTCTCATTATTATTATTATTGTGTTTTACTTGATGGCCTTAGTGCCCTGGCACCTGGCCTTTGTGCCCTTGACAAACTGAGGGCAACAATAGCACAATACCACAGTACCAAAGGCCAAGTGGCCTTGCCCCTAAAATGATGAAATTCCAGACCTGGGTCTGACTATATTGTATGGGTCTATTCTATTCTATTCTATTCTATTCTATTCTATTCTATTCTATTCTATTCTTCAAGTTTAAGTTTTTTTATTTGTCATTCATCCATATACCTAGTACACAGCTGAACGAAATGCCGTTCCTCATAGGCCCGAGTTGCTACTGCACAATAAGAATAAAAAAACAGAATAGGATATAAATAAAAATAGAACAATGTATAAAATAGAAATGCTGTCGATAGTATTGCTCTTTTCTGCTCTTTTCTATTCTGCTCTTATTAGTACTATTTGCATGTATTGTCTGTTCTTTTACACTCTCTTTTAATAGCTCAATTCGATTTTATTGTACAATTCTACTTTATCATGTTCTATTAGTGCAACATCATATTCCATTATGTTGCACTGATCTTTTCTATTTAATTTAGTTCATCAGACCACACCATATTTGTTCATTCTATTCTGTTCTACTCATTTGATTTAACAATACTATGTTGGTCTACTGTAGTATTCTAGTGTATTCGATTCTATTTGTTACATGTCATTGCATATTGGTCGTTTTCTATTCTGTTTGACTTTACACCATTGTAATGTTCTATTCTAGTCTATTCTATTCTTTTTAGATTCCACTTTATTGTATTCATCTATTCCATTCTGTTTTGCTCTGTGCTGTTCCATTGTATTTGATTGATTTGACCTTACTGCACTGATCTAGTCTAGTCTTTTCATCTTTTTAGATTTAATTTTATTGGCCTATTCCATTCTGTTCTGCTCTATTCTATTGTTTTTGTTTAATTTGACTGTACTGTATTGGTCTATTCTATTCCTAATTTACTGTAGAGGGCTTTTCTTTTATATTTTGGGCTTTTTGCTTGATTTGACATCATTGTATTGGTTTATTCTCTCCTCTTCCCCTCTGTCTGACTCTGCCATGTAGGTGAGCTGCATGCTTGTGATTGCTGAGCTTTTGCTCACAGCCACATTCCCTCAGCAGTAGATTCCCACGGGCTGAAGCCTATTTCTGTCATTGGCTTTGCTGGGAGACTCCAAGCAGGTTGCTCTGTTAGGAGAATGCAACGCCACCAGGGCTACAAGTCTCCTCTGCTGTCTGCATTGCTAGCGTACCTGTGGCTTAGTCAGTAATGTTGTCCTGCTGTGTCTGTCACTGAGACTATCACGCTGTGTAAATGTCACCGGCTTTTATGTGTGCTCTCCCACGGTGCGGTGACACTCGTATAAACAAGTGAGGCACGCCGCCAATATTAATTAAGCGGCAGAGGACACTGGTTCTGTTACCTGTTGGGTGAGGAGGTGAACAGGAGGTGAGCACCTTTAAACAAATGTAAGAGTGTTCAGGAGATCGTCCTGTTGCTCAGCTTTTCCAGTATTTTTCAACACAAGCCATATTAAAATGTTGATTCTCATCATTTGTAAACTGTACAACCTCGCCACTAGATTTAGAGAAAATTACATAGTCTGTTGCAGCTTCTTGCTAACATTAGCCTTCAACACAGTCCAACAGGGAGCTAGTTTTCAACCCCAAAATCCATTATAAATGCCCTCACAGTATAGTCCCATGTTGATTTTTATATTTATTCATAACAAGTTTTGAACATCTACTGTTCATTAATATGTTAGGAACTACTTTTTACAACAGCCACAGTACATCTCAAACATTCATAACCTTCCACAGAGCAGCACAGAGAGCATCTCAGAAACCTGTAGGAAGTGAAACCTAGCCAAGCTAAATGCTAAATCAAACCTGTTAGAAAGCCTGTTTTACAAACTTTTTATGTCAGTGGACAATCTCAAGACATATTTGGCTCTATTATGAGCTGTTTTTAATTAGGATTTGTATTTATGCATTAATAATGTTTTTTGAGGCTAAAATCAAGTGCCCTGTTGGACTGTGTTGAAGGCTAGCAAGAAGCCACAGCAGAGTGGTGAGTTTCTCATCATTAGAGTTAGCAATGATGTTGTGTTATGTACATAAATGATGGGAATCAAGTTTTAAAACAGCCTAGGTTGAAAAATACTGAGCCTATTGGCCCTCCATTAAGTGATGAGGTCATAGAAACCTAAATCACACCTGTCCGTGTTAGACCATTGCTTTGGTGCTCTATGCTAATAGCATTTTAAGTGTACAACAAGTGATCAATAGTATATAATCTGATAGAGCTCTCTCTAAGTGAACATCATTTACAAAATCCACCACTCAAAAAAAATAAATAAAAAAAAATAAATAAATAATAATAATAATAAAATAAACAATGCTTTTTAAGTCTTTGGTTGACAAATGACAGCAGCTCTATTATTGTATTGAATTAAATTAAATTGATTTATTAGTAATAATAGTAATAGTCATAATAGATATACTCCACTTTGGAAGAACTTTTCTCATCTTGCAGCTCAACCACAAGAAAATGATGCCGGTTGGCAGTGTGTTCTATCAGATTTAATAAATACATTCATGGTTGAACAAACAAATAAATGGATATATCAATAACAATCAACATTACATTGTCACTGCTTTGTCACCTCATATTAAGCGAGAAGTTTAAAAAAAATAGTGCATTCAAATAACTAAGCATGTTTTGCAAGAGCGGTGAATGCAACATAACCGGTCATATAACTCATTCGTCTAAACAGAATCTAATGTAACATAACTTGGATTGCATGTTTAATTGTAATACAATAAAGAATATTTCCTATCACTAGTGATGACTTGTCAGGTCAAACTGTGAACTTGGAAGAGACTTCCACACCACGCAAGTGTGGCGAACAAAGCCAGGATGTGTTTGCCTGTGAACTGGCTTGGCAGTTTGACTGGCAGCACCACTAAAAACAGCCAGGCTGACACAACCAAGCAGATCATGTGCTGGTGAAGTCATGTCACGCTACCAGAGTGATTCACCAGGACAGACCTGATCAGCCTGATTGAGCAGGCCTGGATCCAAATCAGCAATACGGCAGGAACAGTTCACCCAAAGTACAAAAAAACAGATATTTTTCCACTTACCCCTAGTGCAATCTAACCATCCAGATGGTTTCTGTGAGATTTGGTGAGGTTTCCAGTCTGCCTGCCTTCCCCTCAATACAATGGAGTTGGATGGGTTTTCAATTGGAGCTCCAATTGCCAAAAAAATTAAACATGAAAAACTTGATAGCAACAGCTCTTTCCAAAAACAATGACAGAAAAATACCCAACGTAATCACAGCCTTCAGGCTAACACGTTTTGTTGGGTGCTATTTCTTGCCGAAGAACACAAGCAAACTATCTATCCGGGAGTGAATAGATACAGTTGCTGTTGAGCTGTTGAGTCTTTTTTCACAGGTACATTTTTGATGGTTTGAGCTCCACAAATGAAAACCCATCCAGCCATAATGTACTGGGGTGAACATTGGAAACCTTGCCAAATCACACTGCAGCAACACTGTTACACTGTTAAACAAGAGGGCACACACCAGTGGCATTTTGCAGGTGCTAGCTAACAAGAAAAATAGGCTATGATAAAGGAAATTTTTTTATTCTTCCATAGTGACCACATGACAAAGATCATTTGTTTGGTTGAACCATCGTGCTCAGTATTGAAAAAATGAAAACAAATCATGTTTGGGAACGCAAGAGTGGGTATTTATTCTTCTCCATGAAACAATTTAAACTAATGAAACGCATCTTAATCCAGCAATTATTTGATTGGGTAAAAATCTAAAAATCTAAGGGAGGATGCCAAAGAGTCCGGAACATTTTGCTTCCTTTAATAGAAATAGTTGGCAACCTTATTGGCAGGCTGTTTCACCTGTTTGAAGAAAACGTCTCATGATCAAATACCTAATTAAGATGTTTTTGTGCAGGGAATTTTTTTGTTCAGCCCCCAATTCAAATGCTTTTGAGGAAAGTGTGAGGATTGCGACAGATTTGGTTTCTCTGGATCCTGGGAGAGGGCAGACAGGGATCAGCTGTAGTCTGTCTAGACTGCAGCCAACGCATTCCTGAAAAACACATTCATACCAGCGGCTTACACACAGACACACACGCACAGTTAAGCAACAGAGAGCGCAACGCACGTGTGGGCACAACATAGTTACTGACAAAACATGGGATTATTGCTCTTCATATCTGTCTGTTACACTCACACTACCTGCCTGTCTACTCTATCCATCCATCCATCTATTCATCTATCTATCTTTCCATCCATCTGTGTGGAGCGATGTTGGTCTGGCTGCACACACTAAAAAACATGCACACACACACACACACACACACACACACACACACACACACACACACACACACACACACACACACACATTTGGGTGTTTTCCCTGAAAGAGAGTGAGTCTTCAGTCTGAGGTCATTAATGGCATTAAGACATTAAGAATGAGCAACATATTGATGCAACTGGGATGGGCAAATATTGATTTTCTAACACAAGGGCATTTGCTTTCAGTTATGTCATAATAAGATAAAGACAACCTGAAGTGACCAGACTGAATGTGAACCGAGCCCAGCCCTTTAATTTATTGCTGCGCTCACATGTTACCACTAAATGAGGGATACATATTCTCCATCACAACATTCATTCATGTGAAGCCGAGCCAGAGCGGCTAAGCCTCCAGTGGTAAACAAGAGAGCAACCCCAACACTGAAAACTAACACGCAGGACTGGAGAAATGTGGTCACACAGTCCCAAGAGTTTCAAAAGGGCTGGGTTTGTTCCCATAGACTCCCATTGTAACAAAAGGAGATAAAAAAAAGTTAAATATTTTCAGAAGTATAAAAGATATCAAAAAGCTGAATAATACCTGCAATGTCCCAAGTAAGTGGAATATTTTAAAGGTTGAATAAAGTTTGAAAGTGTGACATTTTTGGTTGTTCTCTCTTCCAGCTACAGAGATGTTTAAATTTTCTTTGCAGCAACCAGAAAGAGAACAGCCAGTCTGCAGGGTGATCATACATTTTGTATTTCAGCATGCATATTAATTTTCAAAGGCTGGAATCTCAGCTATAGCACTAATATGAAAGGTAAATACAGGACCGATGCAGGAATGGGGATTTCTCTAAGAAGAACAGTAAAATCCTCTCTTTTTCTCTGTGGTTTTTAGCATTGTAGTTTCAGCGCACTGTGCCTTTAAAGGTTCAGTGGAGTCAGGTAGGCTGCTTTGTTATTTCTGCTACTTAGTTATAAAAACTGTTCCACATCGCTGTGGTTGTGTGTTGAAGTACGAAGCAGTGATTGTGTTTGTTTTCTCTAAATCCTTTCTTCTTCTTTTTTTTTTTTTTCTCTCTACAGCATTAGCCTGCTGGAAGTAAAAGTTTGCGGATTAACGGAAACTGATTAAGAGCTGCAGCAGAAACAGAAAACAACTTAACCTGCAACAGCGCTGAGGCCGGAGCAGCCCTGCATGGTGAGAGATTTACTGCTGCTTATGGCTTTATGTAACAGCAAAACAATGTCCAGCATGAGCACGGTCACACACACACACACACACACACACACACACACACACACATGGTTGCATGAATACAGCAAAAACACTTCTAAGTGCTGAACTACAATAACAAAAATGTAAAAACACAGAAAGACAAATACACACACACACACACAATGTTTGATGTTAACATAATGGAGCAGTATCAGAGAGATTCTGCTGGTCTTGGTCAGGGTCAAAAGGGGACAAGGGATTTCATTTTCCTCAGAGGTCAGAGGTCAGCCGCAGAGCAGCAGTCCTGCAGCTGGAGGGATTCAGGTCACGGGGGTCAAACCCTGCATCAACCAGCGACTCCAGTGAAAAGATGAGGAGGAAACACCCACCCCGTCTTGATGTTTTGGATACTAATCTGTTAGGCTAAACTCTGCCCAGCTCATGTCAGAAAGCAAACCTCCACTGGGCCTGCTCTTCTTATCAAACAACGCCCTCCTCTGATCATTTTTGGGAAGCGCACAACAAGGACAGGGTCAGTTCACTTCCACTCAGACTGTAGTACAAACCTCTGCCAGTGCTGTGCCCTAATATGCCAGCTCCATGTCAGATTTTCACCAAAAGTTTGTATTTATACCAACCTGCCTCACAGCAGGAGGTACACACATTTAAATGAGCATGGCTGAAACAGGATGAGAGTTTTCTGTTCAAACTTGGGCCACTTTTAAGCATTTTAGCTGATCCTCACAGCACCATGAGAGCAAGCAGCTCTGTATTGTCTGGCATATTAGGGCACAGCACTTTTATTCATTCAGGTGAAGCCAAATTGAAATATCACATATATCATGAAGGAGGTCGTCTGGGTAATTAAAATCTGTATTCATCTGATAATAATACATTTATTCATAGTCTGCACTTTTAATTGTTTGAAGAGCTTTTTAATGTTTGCGAGAGAATCCACCTCCTGAACTGACTGACTGGAGAGTAAATTTCTCTGGTTGAAAAAAAGGCCAAACTCACAACTTCCTTTACAAAGTGAGTTCATGTTGTTTATTGGTGGGTAGATGTTACAGACTCTACTTAACGGACTTGGTGACGATATACAGGTTGTTCTAATATAGTCTTATAAAAGCCAGCTAAAGCAATATCCATCAAAAACATTAAATACATATCAATGGTTAAATGAAGATGTTTCACTGTCATCAGTTTAGTTTACAAGAGGAATACATTTAGATATTTTATGTACAGATTTTTAACAATTATGTGCAGTTCATAAATACAACAATTAAAAAAACATGTTGAACCTCTGAGTGAAGCTCAGTTGACACTGTCTCTCCAACATGTAGAAAACACTTTCTAAAGATGGGAGCAAATGATCCCACTGAAAAGGCAGTGTAAATGTCAAAATACACAAAGGTGTATGGATTCAACACCCAAGTTCTCCAAATTCAAAAACAAAACAAAACAAAGACAAAAAAACAGTTTCTGAGGCACTCTGGTAGTTTCCAGTTAAGTATTGAGTGAAGAGAAATAAAACTTAGTGTTCTTCACATGTGAAGAATTAAGACCAACAGTGAACTCAAGTCTGTCCTGTTGAAGTTTCTCCCAATGAGAAACTGGGACCAAACAAAACTGTGCATATATATAAAAATATCAATGCATAACAGTGCATCTGATATAATACCAAAGCAATTACTAGTTAGCAAACCTATAATGTACAGGATATAAATATCTACTACATTTCTAAGTAAATGAATAAAATTATTTTATGCCCTGGTATTTGAACTTTAAGTTAAGTTGAAGCATGACAAAATAATATTTTAGAGAAATACACAGACAAAAAGAAACTTTTTCCCCCACAGAGACAAGTGTCCGGTAAAGAAATATGACAAAAGAAAAATGTCAAACTGAGCCTTTAACCATCCTGTCAGTACTGCTGACTGTGTGTTTGTCACTGACAGATTCCAGTTGCTTACCAAAACAATCTTGGTTCATTTGGCACACTCTGAATCACTCTGGTGTATAATCATGTGACACTGGTCATGTCCAGGGTTCCCACACTACGTCGAATGTAAAATCCACTCACTTTCCATGACTAAAATACTCAATTTCCATGACCTACATAAAAGGCACCGTGACATTTTTCCCCCCTTGGTCTTACTAATATTCATCGTTCTGTTTTATTCTGAGGGGGAAGTGAACATATTTGGCAAATAACTGGGTTTTTTAAATTAAGGTTGACAAAGTTCCACGATATTCCATTGTTCCATGAATTTATTAAATCCCTTGACTTTCCCTGTCTGGAATAGACTTCAAAATTCCATGACTTTCCAGGAATTCCATGACCAGTGGGAACCCTGCGTGTCACGGGTTTGAGTCCGGCTCCAGACTTTTTATCGTCTTCCATCCCTCCTGTCACTCTACACTGTGTACAGTCCAATCACACAAAAACTTCATACAAATAAAATATGAAACAAAAAATATTTAAAAGTTTCTAAAGTGACAGTGAAATCTGGCATCACAACTACTTCACTCTCATAATATCTTAAGGTAAAATTCACTGAGGCGTGCAAAGAAACAAAGGCTTAGAGGCCAGGCTCAGTTCCACATCATCCTCAAAGATAATACTAGTCTATCTGAGTATTAAGTATAACAGGTTCTAGAGTAAATAAGCCTTTGGGCTGCAGATATGAAATAAATGCTCTCAATACACTGAGGTGCTGTGGATAAAATAAGCCATTAAATAGCACTTTCAGTCTTCATTTGTCCCTCAGATTCCCTAAAAACAGTTTGTTGGTACTGTTAGTTTTCCTAACTTCACAGGAAAACCCGCTCCAGTCAGCGGCACGTCATGTAAACAATCACCGAACTCTTCCAACAGTCTCACAAGACCTTCATATGTTTGTGACGGTAACACTGAGACAGGCGGAGGTCGTGAGTTCGATCCCTGCTTCTGTTCCACCTTCTAGACAGGGATCTCGCCTTCATTTCACCGAGTCACTGAGTGCGCAGAGGGTTCTCAATGTGGGGTCTGGGGCCGCCACGGGGTTCTCTGAGGGCCCGCGGAGGGTCCCCTTTTAGTTGAAATGGGAAAATAGTAAGGAAAGAATGCAGAGACGGGCAGAACCGCATCTCTACCCTTTGTACTGTTATTTCCTCGTAAATGTGCCTTGAAAATTAAACATTAGTATTTTTCCAAGTTGCAGGAGTGAGCAGAGACAGACCGGTACTTTCTGTCTGTTTCATCACCCTTTTAACAAAAATACTAAGTGACATGTTCATGGTTTCCACTATCCCAAGTT
>OMKZ01053133.1:8322-18693 GCA_900302535.1 Neoniphon sammara
ACAAGGCAGAAGTCAAACAATTACCGCTGCCAGGAGATTATGTGTTTGTCCACGGCTAATCTCACAAACTACTGGGCCTATCAGCTTAACATTTTTTGTGCACAGATATGACTGTATGATGAAGAACCTTTTGTCGCTGCAGTGATTGAAAAAACTCTATCTCGCACGACCATCGCTGCTGTCTCTCCCTACTGTGACCGCTCTCACCCTCTCTACAACAAGTTGTGACACAAAGCAGTAACAACTCTCTACTTTATATAGACATTGTGTCCGCCTGGAGGAGATCCACTCTACTGAGTGCAGTAGTTCAACTATAGTAACGTTAAATCATGGCATCGACAAGTGATGAGGTAATGTAGTTGACATTTTACTAAGTTATTTCGACTGCAAACATTCAATCAGAACTAACACATAATTACTAAGGCTCGTTACCTGTGCAGGAGAAAACACACATTTGCGTCGCTCTGAAAACCTCTGGCCATCTTCAGTGATTTCCATGACATAAAAGCTGCGCCGATATTTATTCTAGTTTTCTGCCGTTGTCTGTCCCATTCTCTTAATTTGCTTCATCATGTTTTCAGTTCTGCGGTATAAGTATAATCCATAGATATGATCCATATGTATGATCCAATTCTCCACGGTCACACGACACAACCAGAGGAAAAAGCCTGAGCGGGCTTTTTGCCCCGACAGTGGCCTGTAAGGCAGCCTCGTTATCCTCACCATGGATGTGTCATCGTCTCTGCCACAGCTAACCAGCCACTTTTCTTCTGTTTGGTAACTAATCCAGCAGTTTGCAACCAACCAGCATGCTAGCGCCACCACCACTTCTGCCAGCAACTTGCAAGAGAATATTGTGTTTATCGCAAATGACTTTGGGTTGGTTTGTCCATCTGAGGCACTGTAGAAAAATGGCGGCACATGATGGCAGCCGACATAAAAGGAACCTGCGCCTTTTACAGATAAAAAGACTCATTGTAACTTTATGAAAACACTACGATTCTTCATTTCTGGTTTTTACATACTAATAAAAAGCAAATTTATGAATATTATATCCCATTTCTGTCTTCAACTTAATTAAAATCCTACACACTGTACCTTTAAGAGATCACCATCATATTGGCAATATTCTGAGGAGGTCAACCTGTTCCTACACCTACTCTAATTATCGCTTCATACAATTTCTACAGTAAAACACTGAACTTGGGAGAGCTGCTTCTGTTTCTGTGCTCCTCATACTTGGAATGACCTCCAACACAAAATTAAGGTGGATGTTTTTATCTCCTTTGAACATTTTAGGAAATTTTATGCCTCCAGTTTTTATCGTTCCTGTATTCTTTTCATTTTTTGCCGTTTTAATCCTGTATCTTTTCCCCTCTTACCATTTTGTCTGTTGCACGTTGCTTCACCTTATTCTGTGATCTCAACATCAAAGAATTTAAATAAAAGCTGAATAGTTGAATGATGTGTAAACTACTTTGATGAGGAAATTTCAGCTGCATATGTGCTTTGGTAGCTGTTTTACTGCAACCAACCCATAATATGTGAAATATCATGTGAGTATGATGTGATGTACATAAAATCTCTTACTTTCTTACGTAAAGAAATTCATTAACATTAATGAGCAACAAAAACATATATATACTTTTTTTGACTCAGGCAAAACCTCAGTGTTTGCACAATTTTTTCACATTCAGTTCGGTCCAATAAAACAATAAACTAGACCTTTTATGCTCTAATTTCCTGCCTGGTCATGTTGTTATTAAATATATACATGAACACAAATCGCAGCCTTGTGATAAAGTAATTTAATGCATATTTTATGACTTAAAAGATATCAGGGATGGTTTATTGAGTTCACTTTTGCAAGTGAAATGACCACTTCGGAGGCTGCTCAGATCACATGCCTGGTCAAGTTAAACCAAGTGTATCTATTTTATCTTCTCACCAAATGTGACATGAATGCAGAGAGCCAAATCTGGCTCCAGCCAGCCAGAAAAGCCTTTCTCTCTTTCCATTGGTTTCTCTTTCTTTTTCTTTTTTTTCAATTCTTTCTTCATTCCTTTTCAGTTCTTTCTTTCTGCCTTAATTTCTTTTCAATTCTCATTCTTACTATCTTTATTCTATTCTTTGTTTCTGTCTCTCTCTTTTTTTTATTTTTATACATAATGCAGAGAAAATCACATAAAACCAAGAGAACAAACACAATAGGACTTGTGATAACCACTTTTGGAGCTGCTCAAATGCCTGGCAAGTTAAATCAAGCCCACGTATTGTCTTTTCATCCGGAGTGTGACATGAATGCAGAACGCCAAATCTGGATCCATCCAGTCAGCAAGCTTCTCCAAGCCTCCTTCAGCTGTGAGGAGAGGAGCAAATTCTGCTATGCGTGGAGAGGTCACTGACAAAAGTTGAACACAAAGGACAACATTTGGATACTACATGCCAACAACCAAAAAAAAAACAAACAAAAAACAAAAACAAAAAAACAACAACAATAAAACGTAGTTACTGGTATTGTTGTTGATTAAAAAGTGCATTGATGTAGATTTTCAAAACAACTGGGAATGGGAACCTATTTGCTTTTGCTATTGAGTTATCCCTAAAATTAATATCAATGTTAAGTAAAAAATAGATAGATAGATAGATAGATAGATAGATAGATAGATAGAAAGATAGAAAGATACAAGTCAAATATAATCCCAAACAAAGCCACCTGATTGTTTTGATGTGTGACAATCTGCATACAAAGTGAGGACGGATGATACTGGGCTCTATTTACATGACTGCGCAGATCACATGCGGTGACTTTACACTCGCTAAGTGATAATTTCTTCGGGTGTGAGCATATTTTTTTTCCCTGCCTGCACCTGTTTGGTAATTTGTGGCTCACCATGACATCATGTGTGCTGGAATGGGCGCGCTAGAGCGTGCCAGCCAGCGCCTTTGGTTACTAAATTACCAAAAAATCTGTTGATCACGCCCAAGTGAGTCTGAGCTATTGCCTGTGTCTGCCCCTTCATTCATGAAGACACAGCCCAGTATATTAATGCCTGAAGTGGAAGTACGGTTTCTTCAAAGACAACATTACAAAATATAAGGCTTGGGGATGTTGTTGGATTAGGGTTAGGGTGAATCATTTTTAATATGGGTCAAACTTTTTTAACCAAGGGTGGATCATTCCAGCTCAATCTATCCCATCTACAAGGATTCTGTTAGACACATATTGTTTAGTAACTGTTAAATGTTGCATTGGAATGCACAATTTTTACTATCTCCTAATACAAAATGACCATTATTTATCTGCAGAGGGGCTTATAGGCCCACACACCATGGTTCAACCATTGTGCTTTTTTAAGACCAAAACTGTTTTGTTGTTGTTGTTGTTGTTGTTGTTGTTTGTTTGTTTTTTAATTGTAAGTGAAACTGCTGATAGCTCATATTTTGTGCCAATTCAAAATTGATTCAATATTCAGTATTTTTAAATTTGAGAATTACTGGGCAAAACATAAACAAGGAAACTATAGGCCTTTTTCACAGCAGCCATTTTGACATGAAATAGCAGGTAAACACAGGTGTCACTAATCACATTAATTAAGGTTCAGTACTATTCAGGTACAGAACCTTAATTGATGTGATTAGTAACACCTGAGTTTACCTGCTATTTCATGTCAAAATGGCTGCTGTGATAAAGGTCTATTGCTGGAGAAAATGTCTTTTTAATGACTTTGGAATTAGGGGTGTTGCCATATAACCAGTATTGATGACAATTGGGATATTTAAAAAACGAAATATCAGGTTAATAATGCACATATGATAATATCGTGCTCATGCCTTTTCACTATCCATTAAGTATAGTTGTTATTTTTGAACATTTATGTACAGTTATGGTTACAGACTCTCTCTCCACCTCCTTACATTTGTATTTTGAGTATAATTTATTTGCCAAAAAAGAGACAAAACAGAATAAACAAAGATGAATTTGACTGATAGCATTATTACTTAAAAATTCTTCAATCAATATCATATCATTTTCATGAATTCATTTGGCCCCGATAATCATGAAGTTGAAATCTGATATCATGACAGATCTAGTTTGAATAAACAAAATGAACAAAGAGAGAAATGCTGTCAAACATGATTAAATATTGTTTCAACTTCTTTCTTACTGGAGAGGGAAAACATGGACACACTGATATCTGATATTCAAAAAAAGACAGATATCGGCCCGATATTTATCAGTAAACTGATCAATCGATCTAATCCTACCTTTTCCCTCTATTGGTATGTCACAAGTGATGTTGTTGCAATTCCTTGTGAACATCAATAGAGGTCAATAAACCTCTCTGTTTACTTTCTGGCCCTTTAGGGAGTCACTGTTCTTTGGAGCTCACCTTTGAACATTTGAAACGATCCATTCTCTAACGTTTATATGAAAAGAGCTTGTCAGCATTGTTATCATGTCTCATTAACAGCATCCCGGCATGAAGGCGGCACAGCCAACCAGTTTGAATAAGGAATGCCAACATACCAGACTTTCAGTTTGCTCGAGTGCCAATACAGTAACTTTTTCTGCCATAATGTGATGAGACTAAACATAACAGATGAAAAAAAAAAAAAAAAAAAACATCCAAATGCCAAGGTATGCTTTTAACCACTGCACCGCCTCCGGATACACAGCAAAACCTCATCTCGAAATCCTATTATGGCATCTTTACAGCTAATTTGTTAATTTCCTCCTCATCAAGTCGAGAATGTGATGTGTGGATGAGCAGCTAAGCCAGAGAACAACGCTGCCGGTTTGTGAGCTATAAGTGTGTCTTATCCTTAAACAGGGACAATTGGCTACTGTGTGTTTGTTTGTGAAGAGACACATTGTTCTACATGCAGACAAATACACACCCCTGCCAACTCTCCCTTTGTGCAATCTCCAGCTAAGCTTCGATACTATTATGCACAGATTGAATAGGAAATGTGGCCCAAATCTTGGCAGAGGCGCGGCGTGCATTCTGCAGCGAAGTCTTCAAATGAATCCGTGATGAATAAGAATGGGAATATCTTGACCCGGTTAGTGATCATTAAAGGTATAATACAAGAATGCAGCAGCTGCTTCAATAAGCTAAGCCTGTTGAAAGAGAAGCAGACACAAGGTTTGTCCCGGCCCGGAGGACGAATTATCGGATATTTAACGTGGCATATCGCAATGGCGCAGTGTCATTTAAGGCAGACTGCTTATGCAAGCTGCAGCCGCCGACCTCATGAACTTGGCATGAACTTTGCAGATACTGGACGCGGGGCATGAAATTTAGCACAGCACTGCCAACCAAATGTCTGTCAGCTCCAGCCGTCACCCCGGCAGGTAACCAGGCGGCGCCAGGGCTTTTCTGTTCTCAGCACTTCCTTGGCAGTCGCAAAATGAAATTGGCCGGCGATATTCTCGGCGTGCAGGCCAGAGTGTCTCCACAGATCTGCTGCGTAACCCGATTGCCTGATTCCTCATACATGATGCGCAAAGAGGAATAAAAAAGAGGAAATATAAAAAAAAAAAACAACTGCCCTCGCTGTGTAGTTGCTCAGACTTTGGGAAAGACCTGAAGGTCATAAAACCAAAACAAAGAAAGAGCTGCAGCCTCAAAAATGGGGAGAAGTAAAAAAAAAAAAAAAAAAAAAGATTTCTGCTTTGTCTACACTTGTGCTTTTTAGTTTTTTTTAAGGAAAAATGTAAGGAATAAGGTAAGTAGAGGAAAAGGGAAAGGAAAGGAAAGGAAAGGGAAAAGGAAAGGAAAGCTAAGGAAAGGAAAGGAAAGAAAAAGGGAAAGGAAAAGATAGTAAAAAAGGGAAAGAAAGGAAAGGAAAGAATTTCATTCTAGTAAGCTTAAAATATAACTGACATATTTTCACATGCTATCTCCTCTCTTCATCAAACTTGGCCTTTATTTTGGCGTAATGAAATTCTGAAAAGGTGGAATTATTTACAGCATTTTGGATATGACAGTCTAATGTGAAATCGGGGAATCATGCAATTGAAAACAGAAGAAGTCTTAAATTGGTTTATTCCTGTATTTAAAGGCAGGGAAATTAGCCTCTTACAGATGTGGATTGCTGCAGCACAGGAATTCAGATGAAGTGCTCAGATGCTCAAATCGACCCTGATATGTCATGTCTGTGACTAGAGTTCCTGCATTTAATGCCAGACTTTCACCAAATTAATGGTCTGATTGTTTTGTGGCATTACAAAATGTACCTAAGTCAGATAATTAGCATCATCAAAGCCTCTGAGAAAGGCACTTAAACCATAATCACTGTAAAGTAGTGTGGAATAGCCTGGAATTCTCGCTTTGTGAGTTGCCAGGTTGAAGGAATAAAAAAAGTTTTCTGACAGACTGATGGCCACTTAACAGGTATGTTCACCAAATCACTGAATGAATGAATGAATGAATGAATGAATGAATGAATGAATGATAGATGAATACAAAACGAATGAATGAATAAATGAACAAAAGAAATGGAAAGAATCAAGGTTTAAAAGTTTTTTGTTTTTTGTTTTTTTTTTCTCATCAGAAATGAAGCATCTTACTCTGCCAATCCTTCATGTCCCTGCTGGTTATCCTTTGAATAAAGTCATATGAATAAAATGTATCTCATTGTATATTGTATGTTGTATGTATGTTCTGCTTCTGCATCTCAAACACAGCTTGCAGCTGCAACATGCTTCTTGCTTTACCTAGGTATCTTAGCAACACTTAGCAGTGTAGGATTCTTCCCTTGTATAAGGGAAGAATGATCTGATCTGCCTTATTCTGCCTTGTTTCATATTCATAAAAATTCCAGAAACAAGTGGAACCCCACTGGAAACAAATGGGACTATCTCATCCCACTGACAGATGTTTTCACTTAGTTGAAGAAAAAAAACAAGATTTTAAGAATGAATATGAGACTCAACGGCATGTTAACATGGAGAAGTTTTGCAGTGCACCAGACTGCCAGACTGTGCACTGCAAGTAAATGCAGTGCACAGTAAATGTTGCTAACTATAACTAGTTGCTTCACAACTATAAATGTAAAGCAAAAGGCATGTTGCAGCTGCAAGCTCTATTTAAGACACAGAAAGTAGAGGAAAGAAAGAAGAAAAAAGAAGTCAGCACAAATAATCCAGTCCAGGCACTCAAGTGGATGTAAAATTTTTAAAAATCTTTATTTGGAGGGCTATATGGTTAAAAAATGCTGGTGTATTTTCAACCATGTAACCATGGCTTAACTTCATTCATTTACTTTAGTCCCTGGGTGCAGATTATTTGTGCCATGGTCACAGTTTCCCCGTCCTTCCTTCACACTGCCACAGTATCTTGGTGCATGTTTCATCAGGAGTGGCCAGAGCACTTGCTGAGCTCAGGGCTTGATAGAGGCAGGCTAAACAGCATCATGCTTCACACAAACTGCACTATAGGAAGGCAGTCTGCTGTTCACTCTGTTGTTTCGGGCCTCTCCTGTGTGCTCGACTCAATAAGGAAGCTGGATCTCTTGTGCAGGAGGGTTTTATTTCCCTCCCAGCAGACTCTCTCTCGAGCTGCATGGATTCACTGGGGGTGCGTCCTCAAGAGCAGAGGCTTTTCATGCCGCTGTATGAGGATTTGTTGCTATAAATGGTCCACGTAAGTGTCTCTGGGATTGGACATCTTGGCATCAGTTCACTTCCCTGACACTGAGTACGTTTTGCCAAGTATCGGCACCAGTGAGGGTTAATGGGGAGGGAAGAGCTGGAGTTCTGACCAAAATTAATGAGAGGTAGGGCTGGACGATATGGACAAAATCAAATGTAAGGGATTGAGGAAAAGTTGGAAAAGCTATTCAGCCTAGTTTTTGTATAAAACATACACCCTGTATTTTTTGATTATTTGAGCTGAACTAATAGACTTTATTTTAGACTACAATATAGGTTTATACCACCAGGTCAGTGGATGTCACTGTAGTGCTGCTGTGAATCAGCACAAAGACTAGAAGTTCCTTCAAGCACTGGCAAGCGCGAATCAGAAATAAACTGCTGCTGGCTTGAGTTGGATAGTAACCCACTGTGTCTGTGTTTGCCATGTTTACAACTCTTTGGCCTGTGCATAATCAGAAAGGAATAGAAATGTGCTTTGTAATGTTTTGTTGAGAAATGTGATCAACGTGCAATTGTTTTGGCTATAAAATTGTATCTTTTTTGACAAGGGTCACAAACGACATTTTGGTGCTGGTTATTCAGTGCAAGAGAAATTACAGATGTAGTCTGATGTTAGGCATCTGTTAGTTATATTTTGTCATGTAAAGATGTTGCGTTATGTGAAAAAAATGTGTCGTAACTTTGCCTGTTTTTCTATGTTTTTTTTTCATTACCGCACTATTGCAGAAAAGCTCATGCATTTATGTTTAGTTGCACTGCTACCTTGTGTGTATTGCTGGTAGCAGGCCTGCCAGTATTTAACCCAGTATTTAAACCCATGCACAGATTAGGGAAATGGTATAGATGAAAAAGTGGAAGAAAATATTTTCTAGTTATGTTTATGTTTCACAAATTAGACAAATTCAATTTGTCATTTGTCATTATTGTTTTATTCTGTCTTTATATTATTTCTTGAAGAATATTATATACTTAGGTATATATTTGGTACAGTGGTATGTATTGAAATCTGCATTTTTCTATCATTATGATATGTAGAATTTCTGGTTAACTGTGTAACAGTCACTGGGAAACTGAAAGTAAGAGTAAAGCATGAAGTAAACATGTAAAATCAGAAATAAACTGGTGCTGGCTTGAGTTGGATGGTAACCCATCGTGTCTCTGCTTATTGTTCCACAGTCTACTGATCCACAGTGCTGTTTAGCCTGTGAATCACATGTTGCCGGCCCAGATAACCCCGAGGTCTGGAGCCGGTAATACAAATATCACCATATCTTTGACCAAATGCCTCCATATCAATATTGTGATAATATTGTAGGGATGACTGTTGGTGCTTTCATAAGATATGTATCTACAAGAGATTTTTGATAAGTAATCATTAGTACATCTACAATGCACCAAGGAGTTGCACTCTAATTTCGTTGTATGCAGTACAATGACAATAAAGGCGATTCTGATTCTAGTAATGTGGATATGATGAACAAGCAGGTAGAAGCAAATAACAGAACAGGTACAGTAGTCTAATAAGGTTAGAAAGTTGCATCTCTTTACTGTAATGCAGCCTTTAAAACCAGGAAAACACTCAGGCAATATCAGGATGTTATGATATCCAAAATCCCAGACAATATCTAGTCTCTAGCATTGAAGACAGATGGCTACTGAAGCCACATGTAGCTCACAACTTCATTTTACACCCTTTTCATATATAAAAAATAAGCAGCTCTGCAGCAACTTCACTCACCTACCAAAGGACAAACTTGTTCAGCAACCCTGGGTAGTGAAATATGGAAACTTTTAATGGCAAATAAAACCAATGCAATTTGGCTGAAGCAGCCTTCATCAGGGTTACAGGACAGTAAAACAGAGAGCATTTCAAATGGCCGTGAGTTGCCCGATCCCCAGTAATTAGCAGATCTCTGATGGGGCAGGTCTGTAATCAGGAGATAAATCAGCCCCAAACAACAAAGACACACATGCAAACGTGTACACTCAATGCAAATCCACATGTTCACAATGAATACAATGATCAACATAAAAAAGCCCACATAAGTATCCATACACTACTAGTAAACCACAATTAAAAGAAATCCATGATATTAAACTCTTCATTCATCCCATTGTGAAATAAACTATTAAAATTAAAGATCCAAAAACTCGTGTTGTTTTCTAAAATGATTTGGAGCACCACCTCTTAAAAGCTTTTCATATATGAAACAGAAGCCAAAACTTTCAATAATTAGTCTTTTTAAACACTATACATCATCTGATTAAATCACAAGACATTAAACTCATTTTTTAAAAATGTGACATGTTTAAAATTCTGAGTTAAACAGGTGAAAATGTTGCTAAGATAATATACATTTCAAATATGCTGCTGAAATAAATAAGCCTTGTTGATAAAAAAGAGAATTTGTCCGACCCCGTTCATTTTCAGTATCAAGTGCTGCTTATTTTGTCCAGAGCTGATGATGTAAGCAGCTAATGAGTGAACCTTCTTACTTCCATCCCGTCTTTTCTTGGTACCTCTTGCTCCTTTACAGTTTTGGTAACATACACCAACATCTCAGCAGTATCTCTCTCTCTCTCTCTCTCTCTCTCTCTCTCTCTCTCTCTCTCTCTCTCTCTCTCTCTCTCTCTATGTGGTTGAGAGAGCAAGGGCAATACTAGAGGAGAGATCCTGTTACTCTGTCTGTCTACTGAGCTCACACTCA
>OMKZ01053139.1:0-22472 GCA_900302535.1 Neoniphon sammara
AGTAATAATAATAATAAATACATAAATAAAACAAGGCTTAAAGGATTTGGAAAATGATTTGATGAACTTATATTGTGATATGAAACTAGATATCATCTGGCATTTTGGAAATCGTAATATGGTATAAGTGTTGTCTTTTCCTGGTTTTCAAGGCTGCATTACAATAAAGGGGTGCAATTTTCTGAACTTACTAGACTGTTGTAGCTGTTGTGTTATTTGCCTCTACCTGCTTGTTCATCACATTTGCATTGCTAATGACTCTTTGATCAAAAATCTCTTGTGTGTAAATATTTTATTAAAGTACCAATAAACCCTGCAATAGCATCGCACACTCAGTATCAAGGTATTCAGTCAAAGACACTGTGATATTTGATGTTGTGCACATTTTTTTCCACAACCAATTTGATTTTTTAAAAATCAAAATAAAGCAGCCAAATTCATCAGTGAGCCTCAGCTCTCTGCACCCTTCTTGGCCTGGGGGTCGACGCTTCACATCCTGAGGATACAGCAGCAGTTTTAAAATGAAGGATTACAAAATAACCAAAATAAGATCATGAAGGCCATGAAAAAGTCACTGAATTTGGTGTCCAGGTAAAAGTGGACAACCTGGTAAGTCAGAGGAACATTTCTATTTTGGGTATTCAAAATCTACTCGATCACCACATGGCCTAATTCTGAATATTTTCCTCATTGTTACACTTTCTCATAGTCATTTGCATATCAGAGAGACTGGTGTTAGCTATCTGACTGCAAAACCCACTTAATATCTTTGTGACACAGCATTTCAAAAATAGCGCTTACTAAAAATACACATCAGACACGCTCTAAATACAGATCTAAGCCCACAGGGAATAGACTGGAAAAGTTGTTGACAGGCTAAAAAGACAAATCGAGCAAATATTGTACATATGCGCATGTACACGTGTGTATTCACCCATGATCAGTGGTGCACACACACTTAAACTGTATTTTACACTGCCAATGCAAACACTCACAAACACACCTTCCTCTCTGGCTCTCTGCTCCTTTCTCTGTCCCACACACACAGTCGGTCAGGTAATTATACAGCGATCTATTGTACCACCTTGAGTAAATAAGGATGTAGTATATTACTCTGACGTTCTTATTACAGAACGTACTTTGGTCTCCTGTCCGGACCTGCACGGGCCGCAGGACAGGACATGAGTGCATCCTCAGTGGAGCTATGACACACACGCAGAAGCAATGCAGATGGGAAGTTTTGCCGATTGCAGTTTTTGCTCCACAAACAATCTCAGAGGCAGCTCGTTGGTTGAGCTGAACCTCAGTGGGCGGAGCCAAAGAGCCGCCGTAATGTTAGACGTCAATCTGCAGCAATTTCACGGACCGATCCAAAGAACACCAAGTACAGGAGCTTTGAAACTGATCAAAAATGACTTCAAAGTTTATCCCATCTAGCTTGTTTTACAGTCCATGCTTGTCCCATCTAAGTATAGATGATATGTAATCCATTAGCATTTGATGGTATGATAAATTGTTTACTCCGCTGTCTTTTTAGGGAAGCCTTTGTTCCTTACAGCCCGGGATGTAGTGGAGATGACCACCTGAAGCTGTTTTTTGCAAAAATGTAACCCGTTTTGTCAGGTTGCAGGACTGAAATATTTTTGAGCAGTAGATATTATAAAAAGTATCAATCATTATGCAACAATAGGTCTTTTAGAGGAAGGAAAAGAAGCCTAATTCGATGCTTTTCTGGAGGTATGATAGGTTTTGTTTGCATTGGCCTTGGCTTAACCCATGATGATCACTTACTTTAAGTCACAGTTTAACCTCGTTTTAGTTTAGCACCACATCACTACTTATCATTTACTGTTTTTTGTGCTGTTTGCCAATTCCCATCTAAAGTTAAGGTAATGTTAGCCATGGGCAAAACGTTGCTTCTGTCGCACTTCTCAGACACTGAGCTGAAAGATTTATGGTGAAAATAACATTCTACTATGTATCATAAGCAAGACATGTTGACTTGAACAGAACCTGACCGTATGTTTTCAGGGATGAAATGAGCATAATTTAATCTAAACTTAAGTTATCCACCACTTTATAGGCTGACAGGTTACATCATAGTGAGTAATGTGTGCACAGTGATGTTTATAAGGATGGGAAAAGGACATGAATTTATAGTGGTGGTTGTTTGCCTTATGGTCATAGCCAAGCAGACGTTTTTCATTTACCACTACATTACTGTATGTAATGTACTGAAAGCAACATGCCACCGTGTAACAGACTAACAGTGGCCTCATCCAGACACACTGTTTAATTCGGAGTCCAGTCTTTTAGCGCATATTTAGCAGTTCATGCTGCCAAAAGGCAAGCGACATGAAATCAAAACATTTGATAAACTAAATCAATTTTATTTATTTTAAGTTAGTGTTGCATAACTCTTGGCTTATGTTCGCTGAATGATTGCTTTTACCTGTCAAACATGTGGAGCTTCTTGATAAATGAATATCTTTCAGGCTAGATGAAATAGTACCAAACTAACCCAAGTAAACTGCAATAGCACTGCAATTTAAAACGTGTGTCATCTGTGCGTATATTCAGTATACACTATGGAGTTTGATTTATAGTCGCAAGGCTTTTACTTAAATAACATTTCCAAAATAGTGATTTAACCTCTTCAATTCTGATGGTCCCATTAGTGGGTTCATCAGTACAAATGTGTCCTATGCAACTAAGCTTTGTTGAAACCCACAGAACTTTATTTCAAATTCTAGTGGAGATCCCAAGGTTTCCAAAGATCCCAAATCTGTCCTGCTGAATTCCAGGGAAATGTGTATAAAATGATGCACAAGACATGTAGATATTTTCTATTTGATGTAATGCTGCAGCCATAAAACAATGACATCTTGGTTTTGAATATTTCACTCAATATAAGTGTGATGGAGCTTCAATGAAGCTGCAACCAGCAGATACACAATATGGATGTGACATCAGGCAACAATATGGAAAAAAATGTGTTTTCTAACTTTGAAGCTACTTAAGGGTAAATTTAAGGGGGAAATCAGAGTTTAATGGGTTAAAGCACGTGAAAACAACAACCAAACCGTAGAAGAACAGGATTTCCACCTCAAAATCAACTCAAGACGGACTTTTACATGCAGTGACACACACCTCGACCTCATGCAGCACTGTCACAAAAGCCAAACACAGACACACCCCTACAGCACTCACTGCGCAGCCGCTGACAGCACTGTGTGTACGCGAAGTAGCTCTCCATCTCCTCCAGCGAGATGCAGACGAACCTCTCCCCTCCATATTCCTGCTTTCCCACGCTTCCCTTCATCTCATCCCCGCCTGCGTCCATCTCTTCCTCCCTGCCCGTCTTCATCCGCACAGGTAGACAGAGAAGAGGATCGCCTTCATCCAGCTCTCCTCATTTCTGCTCCCTAACCCTCCCTCTACTCTCTCTCTCTCTCTCTCTCTCTCTCTCTCTCACACACACACACCTGTCAGAGTTTCTCGATTGATTGCACCACTCCTTTTTCTCCCGCCCATCCCTCTCGCTGTGTTTGTGTGTTGATCTGTGTCTATGCACGTGTGAATAAGACAAAGAAAGTGTGCATTTACTTATATGCTGCACATATGACAAATTCTGTCTTGCTCTAACCTTTATAACTGCAAGTGTCACTAACAAACCAATTAGCATCTGTGACTTAAATGCTCAGCCACTGGTGTTCCAGATGACTGAAGGCTATTATTGTGAGCTGTTAGGAAGTAGCGATCCTCCACCCTTGACTTGGCATTATAATCACAAGATGTCTTGCCATTTGGCACAACAATCTCCTCCCAAAATATACACACACAGCACAGCAAATGTCGATCTCAGCAAGCCATTTCATCCAGTATCGAGCCCTACAATCAACCTTTACATGAATAATTCCAACTTTTTAGGCAAAATACCCTTTTTCCGACTTACCCAGACTGAGACAAGATGTTCGATACCATTTTCACCACTATGTCCAATGGTTCGGTTCCAATGGGTAGCATTTCATGTTAGCTTAGCATAAAGACTTGAAGTCTACAGGAGTCATTAGCCTAGCTCTGTCAGAGTGAAAAAACAAGCCTTACAGCAACTCCGAAGTGTCTTATTTACACATTGTATAATGTGTATTTGAAATACATGTCAGTGAATAAAAAAAAAAAAGAAAAAGAAAAAACAAGAGTCATTTTAGGAGAAGTTAGATGGTAGGAACTATAATTGTTGAACATGTGTTCAGAGGTTATAGTTTCTACCTGTAATACATTATACATTGTGTAAATAAGGCAGCTTTGGAGTTGCTGTAAGGTTTATTTTTTTCACTTTGACGGGGCTAGGCTAATGACTCCTGTAGACTTCAAGTCTTTATGCTAAGCTAACATGAAATGCTACCCATTGGAACCAAACCAGTGGACATACAGAGGTGAAAATGGTATCGAACATCTTGTCTCAGTCTGGGTAAGTTGGGAAAAGGCTATGTTGCGCAAAATGGCGTATTCCTTTACAAGGTACGCGTGAAAATTGTAAATTGGAATATGAAATTCTCCCACCTCAATCCGCAGATGTTTCTGTTGTTTCAATACAAAATGAGATTTTAAGACCAACTACAAGATTATATTGTTAAAATGGAGGTACATTCTCTGGTTCAGAACTAATAATGTTGCAGTTGAATAAAGTTTTTTTTCCACATACAGTTTCTAGGTTTGCTAGAGTGTTCACAAATATTTATTTAGCTGTTCCGAACCATAAGAGTAACTTATTAAAACCAATGCAACACTACAAAAAATCTCCAAGTCATTTAGTTTCATCCTCAGTGTTCAAATTTTTCTTCAAGGTCAACAATCTGCCAGTGGGATGAAATAATCCCACTTGTTTCCAATGCTCATCAACTTGTTTCCATAATTTTCTTGAATCAAGTGTTATTTTCTTGATCCTAGTGGGATGATCTACCTTATTCTGCCTTGTTTCAACAGATTTATACTTGTCCCCATTAAAAAATCACAAAACCGCATTGGAAACAGGTAGGATTATCTCATCCCACTGGCAGATTTTTACCTTGTTTGAAGAAAAACAAGATTTTAACACCGAAGATGAGACTGAATGACATTTTCTTTAAGTGCCTAAACTGAACGTTACCGTATCGTCTAACCCTAATCTTTTCACCTTTTCAAAGCGAGGATGAGCAAAAATGTGCTTCTCCCGCTCTCCACAGCTCCACAGGCTCTCAGAGGTATTACAACAAGAAGTTCACACACTCATGTTGCATTCAGAAACACAACACACTCACCTTGCCCGTTCACCTGGGTGTGTCTGTGAGTTCGTTTCCTTTCTGCTGGTTGACAGCAGCAGCACAGGCTCGCAGACATGATCAACACACACTTACACACTTTGTGTCCTTCCAACTGTTTGCTGTTCTAATCGATGTCTTTGCCTTTCTGTCTGTCTGCCTGTTTATCTGTCTTATCTGTCTCTCCTCCATGCATCTGGCGAGTCAAGACAGCCAGCGACTCGACCTGCATATGTGCTCCACTAGCTGGTGTTTGGAGACGTAGGGTGAGTTATCAATTAGCCAGTCACTAGGGCTATTTGAGGTAATCAATTACTAAGGTCAAACACCAAAGAGCGGTGTGTTCAAGGCCATACACTTCATAGAGAACCAACAGGAAGTGACTACTGCCCCTGCTGGTCATTCTTGACAAAAAAAAAAAATCCTAATAATAAAAGTAAAATCAAGTAGAAGAGAATAAAGAGGACGATTTTGCTGTGGGAAAAAATATTTTCATATAATTTAACATCACAATTTTGCTCCAAATAGATGACTTTGCCAACTTTAATCTATATTTAAAGGAGTGCACAGACTAAAACAAAAAGACACTCCTTGATCACTCACTGATAAATTGATCCACAAGCTTATTTGTCAGAAAGATGATATATGTCCTTAAACTGTCAGCAACTGTCTGCAGCCCGTATGTGTGAAAAATCAATGACATTGATCACTAAATACTATCATATATCCAGAAAAGGAGCAATGAAATGACGTATAAATAGCCCACCCATCCATCCAACCATCCATCCATTTGCTTATTTATCTATTTATTTATCTATATATTTCTTTATTAGCTTTTTTATATATATTTTTTTACATTTAATTAATTTATTTATGTATTATTTATTTTCATATCCATTTTTACTAATTAGGAGGAGATGACAACAACTATAAGAGGTTCATATGGCAGTTTAGTTAACTTAGTTTGCAGCTTTCCCTCACGAGTGCCTATGGATAAAGTTTCCAAAACTACTACATACATACCAGGAATATAATCAATATTTCAGAGGGAAGAGATGATCAAGAGTTCAGTTCATCAGTTAAGAGGAAACAAAACACCGAGCTGCTTCTATTATGTATATAATGATGAGGGGAAAACACAGCAGAGGGGAATCTCCCTGTCCTTATGGGAAATCCTGTCCTGTCATCCTGTCACACTGATTTAAATAACCATCTCACACACACTAACACTGTCTGGACAAGATATACAGTTCAAACCTGCGCAATCATACACACGCGCCTAACCTGTTCTGCAGCTCAGCCCGTGGTTCCTGTGTGTGTGTCGGCGGGTCAACAGGCCGACAGATACAGACACACTGTGAAGCAGCCGACTCAGCGCGTCTTGGGCTTCTTGAATTAACTCCAAAAGAGGCATCGTCATATCTGTGGAAGTGTTTGTCTGCATGTATGTGTTTCATAGTATCCGTATGTACATGTGTGTATGTGTGTGTGTGTCAGCGAGTTAAATCAAAAGTGGTCTCCTCGAGCCGCTCCCTCCTCATTTAGGCTTGTGTGTGTTTGTGTTTGTATGATGGTTTATCTCACTTCATGTCCGCTGCGTGTGTAGCAGAGGAAGTGCAGGGCGGGAGGGTGAGAGCTATAACATAAACGCCGCTTCAGCTAATTATATTACTGTGGTGAATGTGTGTGTGTGTGTGTGTGTGTGTGTGAAAGGGTCAGTCATTCATAGACACAGAGCCAGCACTGAAATGTGTGTGTGATGTGCCCTTTGAAGACATGAAAGCAGCGGCGACTAATGGTGTGCTTTTAACATCTACAGTGAAAAATGAAAATTTTTTACTTAAGTGGCCCATGGTGTTATTGTGCCTTCATGTCGCTCCGTCGGCCCCGAGATAAGATGAAACTTTGAAATCGGAATCGCAAATGTATTAGCATCAGATAGAACATGACTTGGGCAAATAGAAGCACAAAAATAGCATTAAAAACTAGCAATAAGAACAATAAAACCAAACAACTCCACAGTGAACATACACAGCTAACACCAGTGTAGGTACTTATTTAGAGTGACTGGCAGTTGCAATTGCTTACTTAAACATAAAACACTAAATATGTCCTTCACATATATGAATATTAATATTTCTAAACATCATGTTTGAAAAAATAAAAATAGATATAAAAAACATATATAAAGATCTGATACAATATCTGATACATAATTTTCCTATCAGGACGTTGCACTTGAACGCTCCTTCAAGCCAGGTAGTGGAGTGAGTGAAATCAGGATTATAAAAATCTCCATCTTAACAAGTCATTTAGTCTTAAATTTGGTTTTAAGTCTTGTTTGTTTGGTTTTTTTAATAAGGGGAAAAATCTGCCAGTGGGATGAAATAATCCCACTTGTTTCCAATCAGCTTGTATCTTGTTATAGATCATAGTGTATGTGACCAATCTGTTCAGTTGATGCCAAATGTGATGTTACCATGTATATGAAGTTTGGTGTGCTGACAATGTGTGTGTTTCTCTGTGTGTACATGTAGGCAGAAAAGATGCTGTACTCACAAGCTCTCCACTCAGTTAACACCTACCAGCTCACACTCAGAAACACACATGCAAGCAAAGACGCACAGACGCAGCGCTTTGATGAATCTATTACCAAGAGGCAACAAAACAACTGGATTTTCAGGACCAGACACTTCTGCATGGGTTCAGTATATTCCTCCGGGAAAGTTTCAATGTAGCCCCACTGAAACATGATTAGATCTGTGGGCCAATGAGAGCACGTTAGCCATTCAGATCTGTGATTTTAGTCATTGCACCGGTGTGTAGCTTGGTCGGACATTTCTCAAAAGTTCAATGTGATTCTCAAAAAAGGATAAAAAATAAGTGACTGGCAGCAATCTGTGAGGAAAAAGCCACGTTTTCAGTGTCTGTTCCAAAAACTACTAAACTAAGGCAAAGTGCGGGAGTTAATTTACACTTCCGCACAAATATGCCAAAGACCAAAATGAAGTTGCGTGCTCCTTGACAATCAGGAAAAAGCACGACTGTCAACCAAATCATCTCTCTTTATCTCTCCAATCTCAAACTCACAATCAGGTTACCTGTCATGTTTGCCACTATGATAGACGCCTAATCCAGGCAATTCAAAAGCCAGTTCCTGAATTAGACCAACAGTATTTCTTTATATAAGAGAATGAAAAGACTGCTTTCAGTTTGATAAACATGCAGCAAACAGAAGCAGGTTTGCACCACACTTGTCTCATTTTCAAAATGGATGCTTCTGATTAGTTTACAGGGACTTACGTTTCTTGCCAAGTGATGTGCAGTCCAACAAAAAGTCTTAGGTATTGGACAGTGAGCTGAAGCAATTCTTTTTTTCCCACTGTAATGTGGAATTGACATTAAAAGATACTCATGAGATAAAAGTACACACTGTCAGCATTTGATCATGGCTCTTCAGCGGCAACGACAAAGACAACAGCAGAACATGGCTACCTTTATCTTTCTCTCCCAGTTGTCCCGCTAACAAAAACTACCACAGTTGGACTGCAGTAAGAGTTAAATATAGTTAGAGCAGATTCATTGCTTGGTAGAAACTTCAAATGCAAATGTGATGATTTCATCAATGTCATCTCTGAAACATATTAGAGGTTATAAAACATATCATCCCTTTTGAGCGAAAAATGGGCTCTGAATGGGTTTCATGAGATGTCAGAGAATTCTCTCAACCTACAGACGAACATGTAAACCTTCAAATGAAGGGAAAATCGCCAAACAATACTGAAATTGAGGTTTTCACGTAACTGCAGATACATACAGTTTTTGCTGCTTTCAAATGCTTCTGTCACTCACTAATGTCACAGTGAACAGGCATCGCAGGATGTAAAGGACAGTCTGAAGCTGCGTGTCTCCGTTCCCAGACACATTTTCAAATACTGTTTGCAGTTTTCTGTCATTAAACGCCATTGGAACTGCACTAGAAATATCTCAGTGATGTCACATTGCCTGAATCTGGCCAGTTACCCACAAATACAAGAAAAATACTCTACCATACAGAATGAACCCAGACATGCAAGATAACATCTTGAAAAGCTCTTTTTAAACATAAAGGGTGTAGAGTGGATTGTCCCTTGAGGTACTGGGCACATTATAATTATCTATTTATAGCAGAAAAAAATTAATAAAGGTTAAACAAGCTTGTCACTGGAAAGTCCTTTAATCAAAGCCCTGGGCTGACTAGAGAAAAGCTAGGTGGGTAAAATGAAAGAGCAACCCTCTGTAGAACTACCATCATAGTGCCCTTGAGCAAGGTACTTATTCAAGGACTTACTAACCCGGTCGGCCTGCAGGGGAGGTACAAAGATCTCCAAGTCGTTTACCCAGAATGCCCCCTTGCCCCCACAGGATGTGGTTCCATATCTCTTGCCACTAAGGTTCTCTAGCTATGGCACTTGGCATTGGAAGACACTGGAGACTTTCTGAGGTCGTATCAACGTGGTATCACTTCAAATGGACTCAGCACCCCCAAAAGCCATCCCCGTGGGTATTTTTTCTCTAGTACAAACTGTTTTGCCACAGTACTTTTATGGCCCTTAGCATGGGTCCCTGATCTATGGTTCAGGAACTTACCTAGGTCTGATCAACTTCAAAGCACTTTTTATTGACTCAGCGCCCCCAGAAACCCTCCATAGGACTTGGTTCCATGTCTCTAGCTACTATGGTTCTTTAGTTATGGGAATGACAGTTTGGCCTGCTGACCCGATAGAGGACATGTCATAGGGTCACCAAAACTGACTGGTTTCATCCTCTAGGCATCATGAAAGTTGTCATCAAATTTCATGGCAATCCATCAAATAGATTTGGAGATATGCAGCTCTGGACCTAACTTCTGACTGGCGGACCAACTTACACAGTAATGTATATGTGTCCGGCTGTATGCTCTGCAAACCCCTTCCCTAGATAAATCATAGTAAAAAAAAAAAAATAATAATAATAATAATAAAAAAAATGCCAGCTGGCTTTTTCCTGCTCCCATGAAGAGACATTCAATGTGCTTAAACTTTTCAGCTCTGTTAGTCCCATCGATAGGTTCTTCATTAAAAATAAATGCATGCTGAGCAGCCGAGCTTTGTTCAAACCATATAAATTTCCAAAGATCCCAAATATGTCCTGCTGAATTCCAGGGAAATGTGTATAAAATGATGCACAAGACATGTAGATATTTTCTATTTGATGTAATGCTGCAGCCATAAAACAATGACATCTTGGCTTTGAATATTTCACTCAATATAAGTGTGATGTATCTTCAATGAAGCTGCAACCAGCAGATACGCAATATGCTTGAGATACTGTCATAAAATATGTAAGAAGGTCTAACTTTGAAGCCACTTAAGGGGACATTGAAGGGAAAATCAGAGTTTAAGGAGTTTAAGTGTCCCCCTCCCTGCAGAATATCACATTACCTTTGTTTCACTGAATTTCTTATCATCATCACACACTCATACAAACATTCCCAATTTAAACTTCAAAGGTAACAAGGCACGGCAGTCATGCACTTTTCATTACATTACATTCCAGCCTATTAGATTTATTAATCCATCAAGCAGAAGACTCACAGTCAGAACATCAAGAAGAAGAGCCATTCAGCTCTGAAATGGCTTCAAGACTGCCTAATAACAGCAAAAACTCACTTAATTATTACTCGATCATTCACAGTAAGACTCACTTTCCAAAGGCTTCTTGGTGCTAGCATGGATGCTGAGGCATGATTAGTTTCACATTTTACACACTTTTGACATTTTTACATTAGTCCTCATATGAATGTTTTCAGTGTAGTTATTAACTTGTTACTGACATTTAATTTGGCGAGCCCAGTAATTTAGATTTTTCTCAGGCATTAGCTCAGACGCATATTCCAAGGTTGAGGGGTGGAGAAAAGAAATGCTTGCTTCTCGGATAGTTTTTACCCCCTTTCTCACTGTATTGTACAAATCCATTTGGCCAACAAATCCAACATGCACATGGGGCGCCACCAGCAGCTTTGGCAATCAGCTGGGCCGTATGCTGCGTTCATGTACTCATCAGATTCATAGGATGGTTTGAAAGATCCCAAGTATGATGGCTCTAGGCATTCACCACCACATCATCAACAGTAACAGACAGAGTCTTGTAAATTCAACATAAAAGAAATCCATAAAACAATGTGTTATTTAAATAAAATCTCAACTCTTAGAAATGCTTCGCGCTACTTGCCTCCATGCACTCTCGACAATGTATTTTAGTAGAAGAGTATAAAAAAAGCAGATGAACCAACTGTTTAAGTGCAAATTTTACTAAAATAAGTGACTTGTAAAGCTGTTCACACTTCATGTGGTGAGATAACAGTGTGAGACAGAAGCCAACAATGAAAGTAGTTAAATTAGAAACTAATCCAATGACAAAATGTGGAATTAAACAACAGTGAAATAAAATGTCTCATTTTGATAGAACCCCTCAAGGACTGCTGGGGTCTCCAGATACCACATTGAAAGTCTGTGTTCAAATGTAGAATGACTCCAAAAGATTTATTAAATGTCATAAGTAGTGCCAATACACAAATTCAGATTAAATTGGCATATTTTTTAAAGAAAGTTGGCAGGATTTTCTCTCCATACCAGAGAAGGGAGCGTATCTGGGCTATCTCCAACAACACATACACATCACCACACATCATTAACGCCTTCATCACCAACAGCAAAAACAAAACAGCGTATCCCGTATCTTAGTCTTGCATAAGAAATGGACTAAGAGAAGTGTCCAACAACTGAAGCCGGCGATCCCCTTTCCACCTGACATTAACATGCATGCTAAGCGATCGCATTCTAAGTGGAGAAACCAAAGAAAGCACACTCTTAACCAGCACACAAATCCAGCATCATAATTGTGGCTAAAAAATAATTTAAAAAATGTCTAAAGGTGGGAGTCCCCAAGTCCAGATCACCACCATGTAATGTAATCAATTGATCCCTGCACCAAGGGCTATCTGTCCACCACCAAATTTCAGCAAAATCCATTCATAACTTAAGGTGACAGGTGAAAATTAAATGTATTCCCAACCTGCTACTAATCAGGAATACACCCGGGAAATGCACGTAAATTAAGTTGTCAGGATATTTGTAGATGGGGGTAAGTGTATATGCATTCATGAGACCAAATTTCCCTCAAAACAAGACAGACAGACTATCCTATCGCTGACTCTGGTATAAAACAGACGGACGGGGTTTCCTACCGGTGACCGCTGCCGCCACCTCCACTGTTTGGTCCAGCTCCTCCGGGGTTGACAGCTTCTCTCCCATCTTCGTCCCGGGACAGCAGCACTCACCAGACCTCTGCTCCTCTTCACATGTACTTCACACCTCCGCTGAAGAGCAACAGACACTAAATGATGCTAAAACTAGCACTGATTAGAATGAAGCTACCACTCAAAACAATACTTCACAGTGGTGCTAACTGATTTATAGACTCGGGTGAAAGGAAGGGTCACTACAGCAGGAATAATGACTGCAGAGAGAGAGAGACTGATGCATTGCCCATTTAGTTTGGTCAGCAGCATAGACAGAGGGAGAGAGAGAGAGAGAGGGGAGGAAGGAGGGCAGACACACACACGCACACACACAGCAGCACTTGAGCAATTGCGTAACATCCATGCTTTTGCAAGCCACACACACACACACATGCACATACACACACATGTGCTTGCTTCTGTCCTCACTGGTGTTAACTCTATAATGAAACCAGTGCTAACTCTATAATGAAACTTATGTGCGCGCGCGCGTGTGGGTGTGTGTGTGTGTGTGTGTGTGTGTGTGTGTGTGTGTGTGTGTGTGTGTGTGTGCGTTGTGTGTTGTTTTACAGGACCACAACAAGTGATTGGCAGATTGTGTTGGCCAGTTTAGTCATTAAATGATGAAAGTAAAGGCATCAAAATCATTCAAGTGTCCCCGGTAGATCATTGATTCCAGCGCTCCATGCTAACACTTCAGCATGCACTACAGTGTTTACCTTAATTTCAATATATCACAGCCTGTCATAAATCATGGATTCATTACTTCTCCTTACTCTGCACTAAGAGCAGTTTGTCCAGTAGAGTCCAATGGTGAAAAGGAGAAATATCTAATTAAAGTGTTAAAAAGTTTACAAATACAGTTATTTGTAAGTTTGTTCAAAACTGGGAGGTCCTGCCAGATTGAGCGCAATGCTACTGATCTGTGCATCACAAAATGACAGTTGCATTGATTTGAATTTGACAAACTTGAGATTAAAAATTAAAGTTCTCTCTCTCTACTCTCTAAAACAAACAAACAAACAAACAAACAGTGCACTATGTTGAGTGATAGTAAGCTACAAGCTAACACCTGCATAACAACCCTGGTCAAAATGGGCGTGAAAGCTGGGTTCAACTCTGATTCACTTGATGTCAAAATTCAGTGCTTAATCCATTTTTCTGGCACAGGCATTTCCCCCTACATGGGATGGATCTTAATCAATTCACCACAATATTTCTCGGTTGTGAGTTTATCATCGACGGCCAACAATGGATGCAACACTTCACTAAGCTCTGTTTGAGATGTTTACTCCTGCAGTTTTACCAAATAAAACCTGAATGGAAGTAATCAACCTATTGTCCATTTTGTTCTAGTTACACAGAACTATTGCTCATGAAATTAAACCACATCAGTACGGGAACAAAGCTGTGTGGAAATCTGATTGGCTGTTGTTCCCCAAATTTCCCTGATCGCTCAGCTCTGTGGGAAATGAACTGACTTCTGGTAACTTGATGATCATGGTACTCACATTGTGATCATGGAGCAGGGTCTATTAAGAAATAAAAAGGATGCTTTTGTGAAAATATAAATGAGTTGTTCATCTTAGTGGCCTTATGATGATCACCAACTACAGGTCATACCTTTGTATTCATTATTAAATCACTGGCGATGTATTAGTATAAACAAAAATCATCTTAAACACATACACACACACAAAGACCTGATGATTCCTGGTACAACAATCAAAGTTAATATGTCCAATTCCCTGTCCAATTACCAATTCCCAAACAGTGGCTCCTTTCACCGCTTCGGACAATAGAGAAGCATGCCCTTAGTCATATGTACAGGGATCTTGTGACGTGCTTCTATGCCAAGCTAAATAAAGACCAAGGCAAGTCCCACATGCACCACAATGTGATACTTCTAACAGCTCGGCTCACTGACAGGGCCAAGGGGATGTCCAGACCACATGGAAATAAAACACGCAATAGGGCAGATTTCAGGGCAAAAGAGCTGTGCATTTCCTAATGAGAGCTCAGCTAACTTTAAGGCCCACCTACAACAAATGAAAATTTAGTTGAATGTGCTTTGCCTCTGCTATACAAGCACAAAATAATGCATAGATGTGTGGATTGCAAAAGATAATAAGCCTAATATTCAGCAATGATTTAAGTTCACCATAAGGGAATGTGTAAATAACAGTCACAAAATGCCTTAATCCAAAAGCAACTGATGGAAAATGAATGCTATATTAGTGGAGCAGGAAAATCATTCATCCAAACTTTCACCAAAGTCAAGGATGTTTAAAATAACACATGCAGGTCTTTGGAAATTCAAAGTGGCAGTGTGCATGACATTGGGCATCACGTGTACATTTGTGTTGAATTTCCATACAGCTGTATATTTCTTTTAACCCATTTTGTGCGATGAATCAAAAACTAAAATGAATGACTTCCCAGGACCACCAGCACCGGCCAACTATGTAAAAGCATAAACACCACTGTACACACTAGGGCTTAGATACACAATGCTTGGATGCAGGTATAAACCACAATTGCTGCCCCTTCTATTTGATCACTTGATTAACAAGCTTAAACAATGCAGGTTTCACTATCAGCCATGTTGGCTCCACCATACAGTTCTGCAGCTGTTACTCGCAAAGTTACTTGTGATGTTAATCCATCAGAATTTGGAGGACTATGAGCAATAACCACAAAGAGGAAGCTTCTGTTGTTGCAAAGGCACAAACCTGCGGCCATCTAGCAACAAGAATATCTATCTGTGACATACACTAGCAGACATTTTCCTTTGGCAAACAACACATTACAATGTTAGGCACCTTATCAGTATGCATTATCCTACTCATTAAATTGCAGCAGACGAGATAACAAGTAATCACATTTACATACAGTATATGAGTGAGATAATGGTTAAAAACAGCTCAATGAAGGCAGATATGAATCTAACACTGATATCAGTGTTTTGGCAACAGTGGCTGGTTGTTGCCTTTTAATCCCGATGCTGAATACAGATAGTACAGTTCTGTATTAAATCACAGCCACCCATAAAATTTCTTAAGACAAAATCTTGTATGAAGACAGATTTAAAATTCAATTATAAAGCAACAGCAATTATCTTCACATATGGGGCTCTGGGGACAAAGCCTTAACAAGTGGTCTAATGCTCACTTGGGAGTCCTTGACATGAAAAAGTTTGGGAGCCCTTACTGCTGTATTTGGGTTCTGATGTCCCGGGACTCTATCACTCCAACCTCCATTCAAAAATCAGGATTTTGCCAACTTTTTGCCATGCTGACCGGCGAATGTGCATGGTAGAAAAAGAATTCAGTCACTCCAAGAATCAGTAACAGCAGCTGTTCAAATCATGCTTCTACAACTGGGAGGCCTTTTTACAAAACTGATTACAATTAAGTGCTGCATGATGGCTCATTGATATGCCGAATTTACCACTAGACTGTACTAATTATAAAAGGTCTTGAATCATATTCTCAGAGGTGTGTATGATTGTTGAATTGCCAGGGAATGTTACACTGCCATATTATGAACGGACTTTGGGCCACTGTTCTCTCGATAGGTTGCACGAGAGCAGAGCTGGTAGTCACGGAGCTTGGGTGGAACATTACGGCGCTGCCTCCGTGTGTCCATTTGATGAAATTACATTGATGGGATTTGACTTGTGCTGTGTAGCGTGTTTTATTGAAATAGTAAGTAATTAATTGTGACAGAAACATGGGCTACAGCACCGCATTTTCGGTTTTTCTTTCAGTGTTTCTTCCACCAGAAGTCAATAGCTCGGAGCTAACTTTGGCTAGGCTACAGCCGGTTTTAACTGACGTGTTACTTTACCTGTGCGTTTGCCCAAAGGTCCACCCTCACTTGACAACCAGCGTTTCCCATGTTTCCTTCCCGCCGTGCTTCTTCTTAAAGTGACGTCACTTAACAAACCAAAGACAACAAGGTGTGCCTAGGAGGGGCATTTCCAGACAAATTATGTCAGCATTCAGGCAATAAATCATTGTTCTCCAGCTAACTTCAACGATGGCCATTCCTTCAAAAATAGGAAAATGTTTTCCTTTTTTGGTAGTCAACTCTATTGTCTAAAACTGGACACGTCCTCAATACATGTTTAGCTATATTTTCTTAGACAAAATCGTTTTACCCTTATCCCCAGTATTTTGAAGACATATTTTCATGGCATCAAACCAACTTCGATCCGTGTAACCAGCTAAATTCAATGTTGCCTTCTAGTGCTGTCGGATATGTAAGTATTACAAGCTGAAGACTCATTAACAGCCCTTACAAAGTCATTGTTGGCAGGGGAAAGAGGAAATTTTGTATAATACCTGGGTTGATGAAATGTGGCATTTAGGGCGAGATAAATGGAAATGTTTTCAAAAATAATGAGTAAAAGAAAAATGCATCTGATTGTGTGCTTTAATTTGGCTATCTGGGAATTACAAGGCCTATTGCTGTATGTTTTAGTTTTCAGTTGTCATATATTGTTTTATTTTCTCCTATTTATTCTGCTGCTGCAAGTAGCTGTGTCATTTGCAAAATAAAACAGTTGCCTATAGTGAACTACTTTATTGTTTCAATCAAAAGCACATGAATGTGTCTATGTTTGGAAGTAGGAGCTCATGAGGAGACGCTGAAGGCACCATTTACACCACTGTGGTGTTTATGTGGTGGAGTAGAATAAGGGTTGTGCTCAAAATGCTACACTCTTATTATACAACATAAATAAAGGTTGTGTGTAGTAGTAGTAGTAAATAGTTCCTACAGGCTTTGTTCTGCTGTAGATCTTCCAGCTGTCAACACAAAGGCTTTTCAAAAGAACTTTCCATCTTAAAAGACATGATTCACACAAATTCTTCAAGAAAAGCAACACAGCTGAGATTCGGACTCCAGTACAACATTGAGACAAACTCTTCCTGAAAATCCCAGTAAAAACAAGTTCCAGTTCATGTGACTGTTATTATATTTCACACCAGAAGACCAGGCATGTCAATGGAAAAAAAAAACATCTTTATTACACGTCACATTTTACAAAATGAGGCAAACAAGTCAAATGAAGAACCAGACAATGTCTTAAAAAAATCACACATGGGCCGACTGAGGTGTGGGTGTATGTGTATGTGTGTGTGTTCGTTCAAAAGGGTCTCATGCGTGTGCTGAGGGGCGGGGCTCTGTTTGGCGGGGTGATGGCGATGTCCAGATAATCTCCAATCTGGAACCGTTGAGATTGAAGTGTCATGGAGTCGTCTGCCCCCTTCCTGCCAGACACAGTACTTCCGATGTCTTTCACTCTGCATGGAGACAAGAGGCAGCTGCTGTCATAGTCAACACACATCAACAATGTCAACTTATGATCTCCAGTCAAATGTTTTGACACATTAACATATTTAATGAGCCTGGAGTCCATTAGTCGACATTAACATTGAAATAACTCTCACAATCAGCTGCAGAAACATCTTTTCTATTGATCTGGCCTCACAGGCTGAAATATTTTTCTTGCATAAATGGAAGCGGCCTGTTGTTTGATGCCTGGTGTGATGCCAACCTGTAGATCTGCCGTTTGGGGTCGGGGTAAACGATGGCAAAGCTGAAGTGTGTCCCCTTTTTCCTGGCCTCTGAATACACCTCCTTCACCAGACTGGTCAGCTCCTTCAGAGTCGCGTCCATCCTAGGACAGAAAGAGAAACAGAAAGTTCACTCTAAAGCAATGTTTTGATTTAGTTCTCACCGTGAATTTAGTGACAGCTTGCAGTCAGAATTTGGGGGTGAACGGGCAACATCGGAACGGATAAGCAAACTTCATCAGTTCCAATCGGTTCATGAGAGATGAAAACCAGCATCACGTTGTCTTCATTCAGTGGAAATCAACCAGCCACAAAACACAGAAGCAGCACAGAGGACTCTAGTGGATCTTAAGGGTCTTGCATCGCCCTATGTGCTGTTACATGTTTGGAGAGGTGCAGTGAGCCACAGCAGTAGCCTCTGCAGGAGCCACAGACACCTAGTCTGGCTACTAGTCTTCCTCGCCACATAGTTTTACACTGGCGAGTCAGTCTCTGGCCTTCCTCCCATAGAGAGTCATTTCACTGGAAGTGAGTCCTCACCTTGACAGACATCTCCTTCGGCAAATCAGCATAAACAAAACATTGAACGTCACCACAATGGAGCAAGTAGCCTACTGGTGTAAACAACAACATGGAGTTAACCATAAAATATCTGATGTTAACCACTTTTGCCGGATCTGCAAGTAACCTTCAAATAAAAGGTAATATTTCTAATACCAAAAACATACGTGAAAGAACACACGGAGTACATGAACCAATCAGAGACTAGGTCTAGGCCTGGGAAAAAAATCATGCCACCTCAGGAAGAAATGTACAGATTGATGATAGATTCCATCCATCGTTACACCCTTATTTGATATAGTTGTATTTTATATTTTGTGTACTGCTTACTTGAAAATCTGCACACAGGTTCCAAATAAAAGGAGAAAAATAATCAAATATGATTAAGCCCCCTTTAATTTGTCAAGTATATAATTCAAAATATAATAAAAAAATAGGCCTTTCCATGTGGTCATTTTATATAAACTATTTATTCATGGAATTTACAGAAAAATATGCTATATTGTGTCTGATACAGTAAGGGAACATTTTCAAACTACCTGGACAAAGCATACTCAGAGATGGAAACGTTAGAGTATGTTTCCACCACCGCTAATATATGGGCAGCGCATTAAAGTTTTTTTTTTTTTAAGAATGACCGCACACTGGATCCATCCCTCCACCATTCAATGCCTGAAAGCTGCCATTGCATGCAGGTGCATAAGAGGAAGACCCGATTAGCAATGTAAGTAAATGTACTGTAATGTAAGTTTTGGTGCTGCTGTTATTTTGTGTACCAGTTTACAATCATCTTTTCCAGGGTAATCCATCGTAATCCACATAAACTTCCTGTCTGGACACTCAGTCATAGAGAGGGATGTTCTAACACTGACAAAGCAGACAGACTGGTTTCCAGGTGGGCTGGGGCTGTTTAACGTGTCGGTGATCTCACCATGTGTATATCTGAAGTTCACTGGAGGGGACGTTTCCCCTGGCGAATTCGTCCGGTCTGTGGTGTCGGCCGCTGTTGGTGGTGAACACCCGCAGCAGCAGGGGGCAGGTCTGCAGCACAAACACACACACAACACATCTGGCTGACCCACAGGATCAAAATGGCCTCATTCTTTTCACAGAAGCAGGCTGCAAGTGCAAATGTTCAATGGATAACAAGAAATTCAACTATTATCTAGAAAAGTGATGTGGTCAACTCAGACTCAAGTAGTGTACTCCTTCATACAAACACAACCAGGTTACTATTGATGTATTAACACTAAACGTCTGACTCTGCACTTGAGTTATGTGTCACAGAATTTTGTTAATATTAACATACAAATGAGATATTTCGTAAGCAGGCAGAGCATTAGACTCTGAATTGTCAGATTCCTAATTTCCTTTAGTTCTCATGTGGACACTAAACTCCATTCACATTCTGTTTAGTTAATATTGCTTGCTTATCATCCAAAGAACACAAGTGGAAGAACATAACTAGCATCCGTTTACAAGGCACTGGGTTATTAAATGCCAAATTTCGGAATGGAGTTTGGCGCAAGGTTTTGTCAATACAACAGAAAACGTCATGCATTAAAGCAAATATTCAGTCAAACTCTGATACCAGATTCTAAAGCACTATCGATTCTTCATGGTTACAAATCGCCGAACGTCCATAGCCGTTGTTGACGAGTTGAAATGAATGATTAGCACGTTTCAGTAACTAATGTTGACAAAGTTTTGTTTTCTTTCATGTCTAACGTTAATTATCCAGCCAGTCTGTAGCTTAAATGGTACTACACGTCTACTTTACTTGAAAATCACATTTTAAGTTTGTTCAGCGCAGAAAAAGAACTTAGTGTCTAGCTAAACTGTTAGCTTTGCTAGCTAGCAAACAAGTTAGCTTAGCACTGCACTAAGTTCAGCACTTGTGCATGTAAACGACGTTCAGCCATGTTAGAAAATAAAACGCAAAGGATACCTTTTCTCGGTCAATGGGCTTCTCTGGTTCCTTCTTGATTTCTTCCTGTGTAATTCTCGATTCCAGAGCCATGGTTACGTTTCACAGATGTATCCAGCTAGCTGCCTCAACCACCTTGCCTGGCTCTTTTCGCAGCGGCGAGAACGAACTGTTTCCGTTTCCGGCGGACGTACGGTGCCTTCACTTGTTATCAGAGAAAAATATATAATTACACACTAAACGTACACGGGCGAGCAATTAAAAATGTAAAAGTACTGCAAAGTCCATAAATTGGATAAAATATCTATGACATCTCGCTTGATTTGAAAACTACGTTTACAGGGGTACTTTTTACCGAACAAAAACAGACAATACAACTTCGGAAGAACGTTTTTCCGAGGCGCACTAAAGACAGCATAATAGATTGGTCAAGGAGGTGGTCTGGTCTTCTGGCCCCTCTTTGTTTCTAATTTGTTTAAGCTTCATGTTACTGGTTTTAGGAGAATTCTCCAATGCCTCCACCTCATTTGGCGCTGGAAATATTAACTCAGTATTCAGCAGAAAAATCTCATTAGCATACCCACTAAATTGATAAAAGTTATAACCCATACAGTTTTCAGCTGGGTGCTATGTAAAAGTAACAGGGAATGACACTGAAAAAGTGTTCTCTCTGTATTCACTCTGAATATATACACTGTTCCCGTTTGTGTAAGTTAGCAATTTGTTTTACAACCAGTGGAGTAAAATGCACCAATATTTTCAGTCAAGAACATTCAAAATAGGTTTATTTAGCAGGTTCTTCAAGAATGTCTTGAATGTGACCAATATTGAAGTAATAATATTTAGCATTTTCATGAATGTGAATGTCTACTTTAATTACTCTCTATTAACAACTAATATAATATTCATATAATCAACCTACTGTATATTCAGTTCATGAAAGAGTTTGCTGTTGTAAACACTTGGTGTCTGGTAGTTCGTTATTGGGTAAAATCCTCTGCTGTCTAGCTTGTTTGGAATAAACACAAGAAGAAGAACTGGTTAGTTAGCCTAAAAAAGGGAAAAAGAGAGAAAAAGAAAAGAAAGAGACTCTCAAATTCCATCAACAGGAAAATACATGTAAAAAGACATCACAGTCCCGCCCACCCTGTCTGATTGACAAGTGATCGCTAGGCAGTACAGTGAGGAAACACCACAACAATAAGCTCTTAGCATCAAAGATGGAGACTAATTAAAAACTACAAATACCAATCTTGTGGACTGCCACTTAAGTGTTATTCAAACTTGCACTGAGGCTTAAGCAGGTTCCAGAATTTTTTTTGCAGTCGAACACAACGCAGCTGATCCTGGATCAGCCGGCCAAGTCCACCTACAGTGCTAGGACCTGCTATTCAGTCACATGCCCAGCTGCACTCCCCCTCGCTGTGTACAGCATCGTGGATATTATGTGTACCATATGTGTGTACTGTATACTGTGCATATTGTGCAGTGTGTGTGTTTAGAGTGTGTGTTTGTACAGTGTGTGTGTGTGCGTGTGTGTGTGTGTGTGTGTATGCTGACACTGGCCCCCTCTGTTCTCCTGCTGGCTAGTTGACCAGGAGGTACTCGGCCTAACAATCAGATCTATTTTACCTCTCTCTCTCTCTCTCTTTGTTTTTCTCTCTCTGCTCATTCACTCTCTCTCTCTCTCTGTCTGTGTGTGTGTGTGTGTGTGTGTGTGTGTGTGTGTGTGTGTGTGACCACCACCTCTCTCTCTCATCAGGATGGATGGCATGGAC
>OMKZ01053139.1:22492-33851 GCA_900302535.1 Neoniphon sammara
GCCCAGCTGCACTCCCCCTCGCTGTGTACAGCATCGTGGATATTATGTGTACCATATGTGTGTACTGTATACTGTGCATATTGTGCAGTGTGTGTGTTTAGAGTGTGTGTTTGTACAGTGTGTGTGTGTGCGTGTGTGTGTGTGTGTGTGTGTGTGTGACCACCACCTCTCTCTCTCATCAGGATGGATGGCATGGACCCGCTTGAAAGAATCTGTCGGCCATTCTCTCTTTTTGTTTTTTTTTTCTTTCCTCTCCGAGCAACAGTGGGTCTTTCAGTGCAGCCCTGACACTGATATCCATTCACTGATATGCATCAGGAATAAGTGTTGCTGTTATTCCCCTAATGACTCCCATTACAATCACTGACGCCCTCTCTGTCTCCCCACTAACCCGAGACATTTCCTGACCCTCCGAGATCATTCCTGTGTGTGTTTGTGTGTTATTCCTTCCTAAAAATGATGCCTTTTAATCCTCTGTATATTAATTTTAAGAAGCTATCAGGCTGGCTAAGGTACAACCATGCACCTACATGTCCCAAACTCACAGAACTTTATTTGAAATTCTAGTGGAGATCTCGAGGTTTTCAAAGATCCCAAACCTGTCCTGCTGAATTCCAGGGAAACGTGTATAAAATGATGCACAAGACATGTAGATATTTTCTATTTGATGTAATGCTGCAGCCATAAAACAATGGCATCTTGGCTTTGAATATTTGACTCAATATAAGTGTGATGGAGCTTCAATGAAGCTGCAACCAGCAGATACACAATATGGATGTGACAATGGGCTACAATATGGGAAAAAAATGTGTTTTCTAACTTTGAAGCTACTTAAGGGGGAATTTAAGGGGAGATCTGAGTTTAAGGGGTTAAAAGAGTGCCAAAAAATTAAGTACTGACCAACTAAATAAGCATGCATCATGTTAAAACTGCTGATTTAGTGGTAAATAAAAAGGTGGAGCTAGCTATATTTTCTTATTAGCTATATTTTTGGGAAAGCAGTGATTTTTGCTTTCTCCCCTTTAAGAACCCTGTAACTTGCATAATCCTGGTACTGTTTACAATGAAAAAGGCTATGGATTTATATAATAAAAATTCCATCAACCTAAGCCTTCCTGGCTTAATCCCAACATTGTGTTTTTTTTTTCTTTATTCTTTATTCGGATCGCCATTAGCTGCCATTAAGGTGGCAGCTACTCTTCCTGGGGTTCACAGAAAAAAGAGCAGAAAAGAAGCAAAATAATGTTCCTACAATGCAAATCAAGCTAACAGTAAGAAAATGGCTCATTGATGGTCCCTTTTTTCTGTTTCTAAGCTCTTACTGATGGCTGCTCTCATCATTAGCTAGATACAGTGCTGCATTGTCCTGCTTGCTGAGTGTTGCCCAGTGCTGTTTTGTCTCTGAAAAAGTCACATTGAGTGTACCTGTGTCCAGTTACAGCCACACTGAGATCAGAGAGGTGGAGATCCCTCACCCTCCATCCCGTCCTCCACACTACAGTACAACTTTATTCAAACCGCTGACTTCCACACTAACGGGCATACTGAGTAACTACAGTAAGGGGTTTTAAATGTACAGCATTAAAGGTGCTATATACAACATATAAACATATGTATGTCATTGTTAATTGTGATACATCACATGCTACTATGGTCAGGGAATCATTTAAGTCTGTGGTAGTATCTCAAGTCAGACTATTTCTTATACAATCTTCGAATGCTCCATAGATAAGTCTGTAATTCAGCCTGCTAAAATTTGAGGAGAGGAAGCTGTCATCTTCCATTGGAAAAACTCTCTGTACCGGAAGAGTATTTGAACAATCAGTGCTTACACAGTGTTTACAAAAATGTGCCCCTCGGAAACAACCGAGCCAGCTAGCTAGCATGTATGATATGCTGACGAAACTGGTGAAAGAAGACACCGAAAGATAGAAAAGATGTTCACGGCGAAGAGGAACCTCGCTTGTCATGGAATGAATTTTAGAATTTCTATTTCTGCCCAGCTAGCTAGGCTCAGCTAATCTGGTTTCCAGTAGGAGTTTTTTAAGCATCTGCCTTATTTAGCTGCTCATTTTCAGCACTTTTGAAGTACAGGAAACATTTGGAAATAACACAAGCCAACACGTCTGGCTTGAGAGACTAACTGCAACATTCTGATGGTAACCATAGTCCATCTTCCAGTTTTATTGTGCTGATGCTCATTGGAAAAACGTCACAGAAGCTCACACACAGTAATAAAGACGAATGAAATAGTTACATCTTTAATTTATTTTCTGGCGGACACTGGATGGCAAAATTCTATGGCAGCCATTTTGAAGTGTACCCACTGAACTGACTTTAATCCATCAGGATGTGGCTGTTGTATCCATTCTATTTCTGTGCACTATCCCCAATTTTGCTTCTCTTTTTCTCACTATCAGCATGAGATAAAAAGATAAAAATGCCGTTGACCTTAAGTATGAGTTTGCTAAATCCTAAGCTACTGTGTGGAAACTCCATGCATTTAACATTACCTGCAACTGTCTGACAAAGTATCAACCTGATTCCTGGGGCCACGTATTATTATTTCATCAGTGTGGCCACCAAACTATCATCTTGGTGGGTGCACTGGTCCTGAATGCTAATGCAACTTTTTAGTGTATATGGCTTCCAAATTAACTTCAGTACTTTTTCTGCTTAATAATTGTGCTCCAAAATTAAATCAAATTTGGACTTGAGCTGGGAAAGGTAAGAAAAATCTAAATGACACCTATGGAGTGGACTGTACAAGCCTAGCTCTGACCGGTCCTTATAACAAGTAGATAACAAAGGGATAAAAAATAACCCAACTCTTAATTTTTGCAAGGATCGCTGTGCTTAAATTGATACTTTATTATTACGTTTTGAAAGATTTTTTAAATTGATTCTGTTTGGAAGCAATAATTGATCGGATGTGGTGTAGTGATGTAGGTTGTAGGCTTCCCAAAGTCCCTACCTGGAACCATGATGGTGCAACCATGGTGAGAGGATGACCCTATGGACCAGCATAACTAGCATGAAAGAATGCCTGCTGTGTGTCCTTGGTTTGGAAAGAAGCCACATGGGTGACCACATTGAGCAATTCAGTTCAGCAGGATGACAAGGCCACATCCTTCTACCATCATCATATGGCTATAAGAAAGTGTAATGACATCCCGATCTCTGCAGAAGACAATGAAAAATTTCTTCCAGCTCATTTCACAGAGATGTTTGGAGAAAGGATATAAAGGTGGTTTGAATGATGATGCCAAAAGAGAGCAGCTTTCTTCATCTGAAAATTTTGCGAAAGGTTTGATGCCTGATAAATGGAAACCAGCAGATTTAGTAAGCATTTCAATGCTTGTACAGGGTGTAATGGAATGGCATGGAAAAGGGCAGGCTTGTGGGTTTGATGTCCTAAGGAGAGACATGGACGAATTAGAGGCAATCAGCTTCATTATGGCCAAATTGCATGTCCATGATCACAAACTTTCACAAGGTATTTCCAAATTCTGGGTTGCTGATGATTATGTATGGAGTTTAAATCAATATACCTATCTTTGTTACCCTAAACAGGGATTAGAAATTTGAAACAACCCAGATCTCAGATTTCCACACCAAAATAAATGGGTGGCTTATTATGGCCAGCTTGATTATGTGTACTGGAGCTCCTATTCTGTGTGGAATGGCCTTTAGGAACAGTGGTGTCACTGGTTCAAATGGACTTTGGCAAGGTAGTAGACTTACATATTAGAAAAAAAATTCTCCACTACAAATTGCTCATTAAATGTAGTCATTACTTCCACTTGTGTACTTTTCCTATAGGGGCTTTATTTTGAAAGTGCTCACAGGAAGTCATGATATTTTCTTCAGGCTTGCTTGACACTGGACTGTCTGCAGGCGCCTCTTTTATTTCATGCATAAGGAAGCACAGCTACAGATATCTTTTTTGTTCAGTGTAATAGTTCCAGATTTCATCAATTATCCCAATGCCAATGTGACAGCAGGCCAGGAGAGGGCTGTTCGTCTGACAAAGACAATGTGGAATATTCTCTCGAAGGCATCCTGAGACTCCAGACAAAAGGTGAGAGAGCTAGTTTTGTTGTTATGTTCAGTTCAAAATGCTGAGCTCAAAAAGTTTTAAATAATTAGTTTAAAATATTAAAAATGGGGACAAATTATTGCCTTTGCAACATTACTGAATTTAACTTTGGGCTGAACTTTTTTGGACTTTTAGAATTTTTCAAATTGAATGTCATCTAATTAAAGAAAATAGTTAATTAAATTGCAACGCAATTAACTGTTTTTTCTCTGTAAATAACCAACTTTGAGCAGAGGTTATTACAGTACTGTAATTCAAGCTGTTGCCACATACAACATAAAAAATTAACAACATTTATTATAGCTCATAACTGAGCTCCAAACTGAACACTGTAATATTGCTGGATGACTTGGATGAATTTAAAAGCCCATAGTAGTGTGAGTAGAGCCATATGCATAAGAATTGGTAAATCTTATCGATGCAAACTTTGACTGTACATCATTTCTCACATTCTTTTATAGCACTTTGTTAATCTCTTACAGTGGTATAAATGCTACTGTTATAATATTATTTCTGCTATTATTAGTAATAGTTGTAGTTGTAGTTGTAGTATTACTAGTAGTAGTAGTAGTAGAATTACTGGTAATACATTTCACAAGAATAAGGATGGTAAGGATACCAATAATATTATTACAGTTACTGTGTAAAAAGTCCTCAATAGCTGGTGTATTAAAACTTCACTAATCAAAATAGCCTACATTTAAGTGAGAACTGTGTAGACTCAACTGACAAATGCATGGAGAAAGCATATAATTTAAAAGTTCATTAAGAAAAATTGAAAAATTGAGGGTCGATTGAAGTGCGTACCATTTAGACTCAACTGACAAAAACATGGAATAAGGTGAGTCTAAACGGTTCTCATTTTCATGATTTTTAATTACTGCAGCTTTAATGGAAGCTGATGCAAATTCTGTTTGGGAAACAGTGTAAATGGGATAGATTCAGAGTAGTATGTAGTAGCACATTTCAATACATACCAATCAATCTATCCATCAATCAATTAAGTAATATTTCAGCAGAATATGTCCTAAATGGTGTGTGAATGATTAGACCAGAGGTGTCCCCTATAAAATTGATACTCTAATTGGACTATGGAGCACATTGCTGCATAAATTTGCATATTAATGATGAAAACGAATTCAGTCAGTCAGTCTTTAAACAGCATCTGTGCTGCTGACTGTGTGAATGATGAGGGCTGTAGTAGTGTGGGTCTGTACAGTGGTTCAGTGTGTTTTTAGTTATGTGGGCTCAGTTCAGTACAGTGCAGCATGGCGGTGGGCAGAGAGCTTCAGTAGTTCACATGAATGTTGGCACTTGGCCTCCTCTCCTCCTCCTCCTCCTCGGCTCATTCCTTTTCATCCTCTCCCTCTTTCAACTTTCCCCGGCTCTCTGTTCCTTTGTTTCATCTCCTGTCTCTTCTTTCATCCCTCGCCACTGCCTTCATTCTAACTTTCCATCGCTGCAGCTGTGATTTGATGGAATTGTTTCTATTCACTCCCCTCGCCCCCCTCCAAAAAAAAGAGACAAGAACTTGTACCAAAAAAGAAGAAACACAGCAAAAAAAAAAACTTTACTTTGCACGTTACATAAGGTGGAAAGGTAAAGTGCATGAACTAACATGAAAAACATATTTCACTTAGTAGACAATCACCATTTTGTAATAATTTTGTTGTGCACCTTTTTAGTTTTTGCATTTTTTTGTGTCTTCTTTGTCTCTCTTGCACCACAGTGCATCGTTTTTGACCCCACACACCTGGAACAAGCCTAAATCATAGGACTTTTACAGACATGTCTCACTTCCGCTTTACTGACCTTTTTTTATTTATGAAGTACCATTTCTTTCTTTTTTTATTTACCCAGGTAGCACAAGCTCCATGTTCTTTTCCAGCTCTACATATTTTTATTATTATATCATTATATCATTATATCCCCGTTGTTTCATTTCTCTCTTTGTCCAGGATGTCTTGGCCTACTCTGTATGCCCAGTTACTTGGGGTGAACCGCCACTCCACCAGCCTGGGGAAGGTCTGGCTCTCGGTGCTGTTTATTTTTCGGGTCATGGTGCTGGTGGTGGCTGCTGAGAGCGTCTGGGGAGACGAACAGTCCGACTTTACCTGCAACACACTACAGGCAAGGCTGCACAATAAATCAAAAACATTGCATCCTAGAAACACCAAGACCGCTTAATTTATCAGTGAATTGGGTGAATAATGAGAACCATGTAGACTCCGCTATCAAATTTCGCACTTAGTTATATAACACACAACTCTTCATCACGTTTGTTTGTTTGTTTTTGTCAGTTGAGTCTAAATGGTCTTCACTTCAGTAGACTCTCAGCAGTTTTGCATGCTGCACTGTTAATGGTTGAGTCTTCATTGTTAAGTGCATATCCCACTTTTTTTTGTCAGTTGAGTCTAAATGGTCCTCGTTTTTATAACTTTAATTATCCTAGCTTTAATGGAAGCTGATGCACATTCTGTGTGGGAGGCAGTATAAATGGGATGGACTCATAGTAGTATGTAGTGGCATATTTCAATGCAATATCAATCAATCAATCAATCAATCAATCAGTATTTCAACAGAAACAGTAGAACAGCACATTTCTATCCATAGCAACCAATCAATCAATCAATCAATCAGTCAACAAAATCTGTCTAAAACATTGTATGAATGATTAGACCATAGGTTTCCCCAAATAAAGTAAATGATCTAATTGGACTTTGGACCACCTTGATGCATAAATTTGCATATTAATGACAAAAACTGATTTTCTTGAAATGACTTTAGCTCCTTAATGCTTCAAGATACAGAGTACATATTGATACCATATTAGTATGATAATATTAATTATTTCTACATTAATTAGATCATTCGATATTAATTATTAATTATAATACTTCAATCATTCAATCATTAGCACATCTGATTATGTTTAATCCCTTTACTTTTACTTTTCCCATTTATACCATCTAATAAAGCAGAAATGCCATCACATTATTGTCACCATGACATTTGTTTGTCTGTCTCCCTGTGTTTCAGCCTGGTTGTGAGAATGTCTGTTATGACCACTTCTTTCCCGTCTCACACATCCGTCTCTGGTGTCTTCAGCTTGTCTTTGTCTCTACACCAACCCTCCTCGTTGCCATGTATGTGGCCTACCGCAACCATGGTGATAAGAAGAGGCTCCTACAGGTTTGTCTATTGTCAATGCACAGCCATCCTGATTGGCAAGCAACAATATTTTTGGTGTACATACCCATTCTTGTCATGTCATGTTGCCATGTCATGCCTTGTAATGTTTTGTCATGTCATGTCATGTCATGTTTTGTAATATTTTGTCATGTCATGTCATATTAAGTCATACTGTACGGTACAACAGGCTTCTGGCAGAGCTGGTCTCCTTGGTAATAAGGGCTCAGCAGCCCAGGAGGCCGAGCTGGAGAGTCTGAAGAGGAGGAAATTCCCATTAGCTGGCGCCCTCTGGTGGACATATGCCTGTAGCCTGCTGTTCAGGCTTCTGTTTGAAGGAGGGTTCATGTAAGATCAGTTTATCTTTGCCTGTCTCTTTTCCATCAGTGTAAATATGAATGTGTTGAACAGTGGTGCATCATCAAAGAACTGATAATAAAGAGCAGTCAAGAATCTTAGATTGTTTAACTCCAACTCCCTGTGGTATCAGACCAGAAAGAACATGTTCAGACTTTTAAGTGCTGTGTAATGTTTAAAAGTTGATTGATTGATGATTAATTTAACAGGGTGAATGCCACTGTGTGATGCATCATTTATATAGTTACTTATATGCGTCCAAGTACCCAAAAGTGCCCAAACAGTTACCCAAAGTACCCCCAAGTACCCAGTTTTGTTTACTTTTTGGTACATTCAAGTACTTTCGGATAACTGAGCAACTTTTGGGGGATTTTTTGATACTTTTGGGTAACTGAGCACTTTGGGGTACTTTTGAGTATAACTGTTTGAACTTTTGAGAGGAAAAAAGAAAGAAAGAAGGCCTTTTTTTCTTCATATATCATGTGTGCAGCCTATGATAGCCTCCATATACCTAAGTGGTTCTGTGTGATCCTGTCTCATAACATACTGTCTATGAACATTGAGTACATTCTCTGCAGGTATGCCTTGTATGTGGTGTATGATGGTTTCCAGATGCCGCGGCTGGTGCAGTGTGACCAGTGGCCATGTCCTAATCTAGTGGACTGCTTCATCTCGCGTCCCACTGAGAAAACCATCTTCACTGTTTTCATGGCCACCACCTCTTCCATCTGCATGGTCCTCAACATGGCCGAACTTGCCTATCTTGTTGCCAAGGCTCTCATAAGGTAGTGCTACTAATAAGTCAATCATTCAGTTGATCAGTCACGCGATGAATGAATGAATCAATATAATCTTAGTAAGATATTGGGCCACCACAAACCACCAGAAGAGCTTCAATGTGCCTTGGCATAGATTCTACAAGTCTCTGAACTCTACTGGAGGGACGAACACCATTCTTCTAGAAGATATTCCCTCATTTGGTGTTTTGATGACAGTAGTGGAGAGTGCTGTCCGATGTATCAGTCCAAAATCTCCCATAAGTGTTCAACTGGGTTGAGATGTGGCGACCGAAGGCCATAGCATCTGATTTACATCATTTTCATCCTCACCAAACCCTTCAGTGAACCTTTGTGCCCGGTGGACGGGGACAAAGATAGAAACAAAGTGTAGAAACCCTTTGTTTCTATACTTTTTATATTTTTTTCCCTTCTCTCTTGTTCAGCTATCATTGGCTATTGCTGGCCTCCATTCAGATTTGATTTGTTGACCAGCTCAGATTACAGGAAGACATCAAGACATGAGGCGCAAAAATCAAACATGTTTGAAGTAATGTTGACAGTCCCGACTGGATAAGAAGGCAAGAAATTAAAGTTGTAAATCCGCACATGCTACAACATTATTTGTACGACACCACAAACTAGCACCTATTTAGTTGTGATAATCATGGCTAGACGTCGTAAAGTGTTTGCCCAGCCTCAGCCACAATGTTATTTCTCAGTAACCTTTTTTACATGAATAGCAGGTAAACACAGGTGTTTCTAATGACATTAATGAAGGTTCTGTTCATTTAACAGAGCCAGGGTCCTGCTATTGTTCATGCTGGCTCACTGGAAAGACTCTGCTACACTTAAATGGAACAGAACCTTCAGTAATGTCATTAGTAGCACCTGTGTTTACCTGCTGTTTCATGTCAAAATGACTGCTGTGAAAAAGGTATATGTTCAGAATGTAAGACCCTGCCCCCTGATATATTTATGCACAGTCATGCTTTTTGGTCTGTCTTTTTAAATTCCAGGAAGTCCTAAAAGACCAATCAAACGTTCTCCTCATCTCAGGTGCTTCACCTGTCAGAGGGCCGAGAAAAAAGGCAGCAACTCCAACTGTTCCGGCAGCACAGAGGAGAATATGATGCAGAATAAGATGAACCAAAATTAACTGTCTTCTTTAAAGGCGACAGTCTCAACCTGAGGGACTTTCTCTCTAAGCTTCTTTATCTGTTTCTCTTGTCTCAACTGTTTCACGAGGAGGAAGTGGAGATCAGCACGTTTGGCGCTGAAACCAGTTATCTTCTGTTTAAATACTGCTGTATTTGGGTTTCTTTAGAAGAGGACAGTTAATGTTTTGCTCTGTCAATAACCAGAGTCGGTACATTTTAAATTTTGGACCAGTATTTGTCACATAGCAGCTAAAAATGCTTCAACTGACATAACCAAATGGTAGCAACCATGTGCAAGTTAACTATTTCTTGGTTGCCAGAGGTGAAAATAGACAAATGATTTTCCAACTACCTGGTGAAGTTTTTTTTTTTTTTTAGATTCAGAGTGACTTCTAAACCATCCAGCTCTCAAAGCATACTTTGCTATGTAGCTGCTATTTAAGGAATCAGTGTTTTACTCAAGGTTTGAACTCAAGTCTTCTATTTGAAGGGAGATTTCCCATCTCACTGTGCCACCAAATGTCACTGCATAGATTCAAAATATCTGCCAAATAATCATATACAAAACTTACTAAGCATAGTGTTCAAAGTCAGATTCCTTCTTTTTTGACATCAATTTCAAGGGAAGTTTAACTTGCAGGGTTCCCTGTGACCTTTTTATTCCATATCACATTACACATCTGAAAAGCCTTCTTACCAAACGGCTGAAACTTGCTAACATTCAGAGAAGCATCGGTGCTAGTGATCCGTACCCTCAGAGTTTGTAACATGTAGCAGAAGGAGCAATTTTTATCAGATGTAGCCTATGAAAGATTATAGGTTACAGTTTCTGGCCTAAAAGGTCCATTTTTCCATTCATAAATAGTTAGTTTGACAATGAAAAATAAGCTCCTAGGCCACAGGCTTAAGCAATGACAGGAATTATAAAGCATTTATTCCATATAGAGCTGCCCTAGGCCTTATGCATTTGTTGATAATGTCATTGTATTGTTGTCTCTGAAAGTTTGTAAATAAAGGCATTAGTACATGTGAAAGAGCAAGAGTGTTTGAGTTTCAATAATAGGATATTGATGTTAAACTCTATTCAACTCTGTGGCACCAATGAGTGGGTTTATCACATTTCTGATATTCACTGGGCAGAGTGTGCCGGTTCTCAAATTTAGGAGCTTACAAGGAGCTCTTGAAGGCAGCATTCATCCAAAACCCCTCAGCCACTGGGGCTCGGTCCACTCCAATGCATATAATTCCATTACGCCGTTACACTGATATCTTAAAAAAACAAATTGCAGATGCAAAGACAGTCGGTGTTGTTTAGAGTCACTACGCCATCTATCAGGTAGTAAGAGAATTGCATTAGAAAAGGACAAACATGCTGTGTGAACTGATTTGTAGCCGCACACACAGACACACAGAGAAGTTTCAATTATTTATATGACATTATTGTATGTATTTCATTACCTTAATTCAGTTAGAGAGGATTCATCACCAATGACCATATCAACAACAGCATTTCATTTGGGCAGATCTATGGGGTTTTAGTTTGTTGGGATCGAGCGCTCTGCTGCAGTCCCAATTTGCGATTTAAAGGGTGTATTTTTGCACAAAAATCTTACCCCATGCTTTTTTAAGATTATCAGACTGTGTTAGATTGATTGCTATGCAATGTTGAAATAATGCAATGAGTTTTGAAAGAGTTCCTTCAGCTAACAGTTCAGAAAATGTTCTCAACCCAAAAAGGGTCACCCCACAATTCAGATAAATGAAAATCACCCAGATTG